>CAJHZI010000282.1:257500-285035 GCA_905160935.1 Enchytraeus crypticus | reverse complement strand
ATGCAAATGAAAATCCAGACAGTGGTATAAAATCAGGACTGTAGAAACTTGGCGATAGAATTTCAAAATAAGAAAGTCTACATTATCGGTCTACACTGTAAAACGTTAACACGCATTACAGTGAAATGATCAACTATGTTGATATCTCTCACTTTTAATGTCACATGTTATATCCGTTAGGCCATTTTGTCATTTTTCGTATAACCAGTCCAGTGAATGTCCGAGATTTTACTCTCAGATCAGCATAATAATAATAATAATAATAATATACAGATATATATATAAATGATATAATATATATAATATAATATAATATATAGTATAATATATTATAAAATATATTATATATGTAATACATATATATAATAGTAAATTAATATACAGAGCTCATTTTATGAATTTAGCCAGTTATCAAATCTAAACTGTGTTTTGGCATTAAACGTGATACTATCATAGATTGGCACACCACTGTGCCTGCACTAGCAGATCAACGCTGATATCAGCGGCTTGCCCTACTGGTTCTCTTCAGATAACAAAAATTCATAGACTGGCGCAAAGTTCAGTGAGTACTTGGATAAGAGGTCGACGAAGAGTGTTAGCCCTGTGGCCTGATGAATGTTGAAAAAATATATATGTATATACGTATATATATATATATATATATATAGCTTATATATATACATATCTATGTATATAAATCTATTGTCTGTTCCTAATAGATATTATATATATACTATATATATATATAGATATATATTATATATATATATATAGATAGGATAGATAACCATATATATGTATATATATCTATATCTTTCTATCTATCTATATATATATATATGTATATATATATATATATATATATATATATATATATATATATATAGTTACTAGTTTAGAAATTAATTTAAATGTAATTGTTATTTAGTTTATTATTACTATTTAAATCTTTCTGTAAAGTAGTCTCGAAGACCGAGTTCGGCCATGACGCTGCTATATATGTTTTCGTTGTTAATAATAATAATAATAATAATAATAATAATAATAATAATAATATATTATATTTTGTATATAAATATATATAAACATTATATATATACATATATATATATATATATATATATATATATATATATATGTATATATATATATCTTATTGCACTACCTACTGGCAGGTCCATGGTATATAACGCCTTCACATATCTCTATCTTCCGTTTTCCTTTTCATGTCCACATACGAGTGGATCTTTAAACTATTTATAACATTTCTTTGGGTATTCTTGGGGGATTCTGCTTTTAACGAGGTGGACCCCTATGCCTTTCTCAGCTTCGACTAACATTTACAGGGCAGGGGCGTCATTCCCTAAGAAGGCAATCCTGTTTACCGCTATATATATATATAATAGATTAATATATATATATATATATTATATATATATATATCTACATGTATATATATATATATATACATGTATATATATATACATGTATATATATATATATATATATATATATATATATATATATATATAACCACAGAGATATCCATAGAGATAACCATAGAGATAACCATAGAGATAACCATAGAGATAACCATAGAGATAACCATAGAGAGCAAAGAGAAAATAAGGGAACCTTGGAAAAAAGAAACTAAGCAATGCAAAACTTTGTAGCTCATGCGTTGTATTATTTGTGCAATCATATGAAAAGAAAAAAACAGAAATTATTTTCGCTCTGTTTCTTGATCTCTTTATATATTTTATTTATAGATAAACTGATTGATTGCAAGGTATTACTTTGTTTCAAACCTATCAATATAATGCCACTGATCATCATATAATAAAAAGACACAACTTTAGCCATGGAAACAGTAGAATCAATAGTTTACAAATTTGTTTGATTTTTTAAATACAAGCAGTCACTGTTTGTCCGCACCGGTTTGCTATAAAATTTTGTCTGCCTCTTGTTTGCTCTATATAACAAATATCACGTTGTCAAACACTACAGCAAATATTAGGTCTCCAGTTCAGTAAAGCTATCGAAAATCAATTCCTTTTACGCAAAGTAAAACGTCGGATTTCGCTTTTTCAATCTTAATTTGTTATTCATAATCCTGGGCTCTCCCGTCACTGACATCGCTTTCGAGTGAGGAAACTGACGTTAACATCAGTTACTGATCTTAAATGTATAATTATGCATACCTATTATCATTAATTTTCTTTATTTTGAATTTCTTCATTTCAATTCTTTAATTTCTACTTTTTATTTTTGTTTTTAAGTTCACCATGGTTCACATTTAAATTGTGCTCACTTATTGCATTTACTTGTTTGTTTGCATTGCTTGTGAAATGTACAGGGTTGAATGACCCTTTTCGGTGATCTAACTAAATAAATAAATAAATAAATCATAACATTAGCTATACCAGCTTTTGTTTTAAATATAGAAATATGGAATTTGTAAAATAATTCAATCTCATTGTTGTAGAGAGTGATATAACGATAAAACTATTGCTTTGAGTTAACTTTAAGCATTATAGTTGTAGATAAGTACAATCAGCAGAGGAAGAGCACTTTGTCATCAGCAAAACTTGAAAAATCAAGAACTATTCCTGTCAAAAACAAAACTCTGCGTCTTTCTTGTTTTCAGTGGTAAGTTGCCAACTTAAGTCATTTTTGAGAATGAAATATTAAAATGTTTCAAAACTGTTTGACGATTTCTATCTTGCGATGTACACTGAATTTTGTTAGCACAACTTATTTTACATTAGATTAGTGAAGATAAAAGGTTTGTGCAAAACATACAGTAATATTATTATTTATTTAGCTCTTCAAAATATAAAAAACTTATCTATCTATCATGCTTAGCTATCAATGAATAACATAGGATTGATAACAAGCGAAGGAGTTGTTACACTTCGGTATATGCGATGGCTAAATATAAAATAATTTCGATGAAGTGTCTCAGGTTGAAAGTTTAAACATGAAATTTTGTAAACACAATTTTTGAATAGCCTATTGATGATATGGTATGACTGAAGTTAAGCCGTCTAATGGAAGCAAATCTATATTAACCAAAATCTACCTTCGTATTTACTGAGCCTTGCATGTAAAAAGCAGATTTTTATTAGGCGTTAACTTTCTTAAAACTACTTAAGCAGGGGCGGATCCAGGAATTTTTTAAGGGGGGGGCGAAATTTTTTTGAGAGTGTACATTTTTAGCTTACACCTTCTTCGGGACATGTGACACAACCAGACAAATTTTTTTGGGGGGCTCAAAATTTGTTCACTACTACGTTCGGCTCATAGAGTGAGTGTATCCCCGTACCTTACCCTTCCCCCCGCTCATACCAGTACTAAAGTCAGAGGAAAATCTAAAATCCTATATTTGTTTTGAAAAAGGTAGGTTAATTTTCTCACCTCTGAAGAAACTCTGCGGATCTCTACGAATTGCAAAAGTGACCTAATTTTGGCGGTGGGGGGATTAAGCCCCTCCCAGCCAAGGCTGTTTGCACCACTGCTACGGGACAGAGTTCACATTTTTTACTTACACCCTTTTTCCTCCAATTTGGTTATGCATTGGTTCAAGTGAAAATTGTGAGCTAGTGAAACGGTCAACATTTTACAGGCTCCGTCCATTATACAGGGATCCTAGTATATCCTAGAAAAAAATCGAGCTTTTGGAATTTCATTCCCTGTCTTACCCTCCCCCTGGGCCCTCCCTAACCACTGCCATTACTAACATGTTTACACATCGTAATTGCCGTAGGAACAATGAAAATATAGTTTAAAATTTTTTATTGGCGGACCTAAGGGGGGGGGGGCCCGGGCCCCTGGGCCCCCTGGATCCGCCACTTTACTTAAGTCACCTATTTGTGAGCAGATACGATTTATATATTTAAAACTCAAATATCACATGCCTCATACACGCTTTTCAGACAAAAAACTGACGCTAAATTATGTTTTAGTTTTTAATTCTACCAGTCAGCTTGTCTGGTCACAACAAAGGATTGCATCTATTTGATAGTAGCAACTTATAGCATGAATGTCAGAGGATCGGATTTCCTTACTCTTTGTATCAACTCTTTTGAGCTGACTGATCGCAAATAAGTAAATTTATTTCAGAAGAAACTCTATAATTACAGCACAATTTATGTAAACCACACTTGAAAGCACAACACAGGGAGCTTGTATTATGTTACGTACACACCTGTTACAATGCGGCATAGGGAATGAGTACGGAATAGATTAGAAAAGTCAGCAGTTATTGTATATGCACAGTTCGATTAAGCTTATTTTCACATTTTAAAACAGTTAGCGAATAAATATTGGTTTTATGTTATTGATGAGAGAATGCTACCAATCCTAGAACATAATTATCTGAATATGAATTGCATATCTGTGCTATTTAGGGATATAACGAAATACACATAAGGTTTCACGCTATTTTAAACTCGGTTTATTCTAGCATCTATCACGTATTCGACCATTGCTTGCATATAATTAATTAATGCACGATATTTTAAATCTAGAAGTGAAAATGCAGGTTTGCCGAATGATTAGAAGAATTGATGGAATAATCGAGTCGATCAATTAGTACAGCAATGCAATATCTTTAAATTCAATCTCGGTTAAAATAATCCCAATACTCCAGGCAGCTTAAAATGCTATAATTACTTGTTATTTAAGTTTAGTGCTTCAATGAATCAATAAATAATGAAATAATACGCTTAAATTAACTAATTAGTCGTTAACTAAATACAATGCAATGAAAGACAAAGACAGAGTTTAAAATGTCCGCAAGTAGTTCGAACAGATAGCCTTCTGCTTATTAAGCAAACACCCTGCCTTCATCATTCGTTCCAATTTCAGTCAAGAGCTCGCTCCAATATGGATTAATAAAATAAAAGAGATAGTGTAAAATCTATTATAACTATTATTAAATGTCTTTATTCAACATTACAATTTATACTCGTCGAGGGTGGTACGCACCGAAGCGACTGCAACACGAGATAGGGTTAATAGGTTAAAGCAGTGGAGTAAGAGCTGGATACTAGTGGATAAGTCATAATTAGAGAGTATAGAGCACATTGTGCAGTGTGGTTTAGTGCACGATGCTGAATTACGCACAGACTCTACAAAGTGAGGTTACTCGGTGTCAGACGTGGGACAATTGTCTCCAACTGTTCTTCATGGTAACCAGTACATCACTAGAGACGATTTAATGTACTACAGATTAGTTTACTTTGTACTGAAACATGAAACTTTACCCTGTAATAATAATCATATTAATTATTAATATGATTATTATTAATTATTAATTAAAACCTACGTCAAAGTTTAACTTCAAAAAATTGCGCTTTAGGTATGGCTATATTACTAGAGACAGTGTAATTCAGGTATAGTTTACTTAGTACTGATGTACGAAAGTTTAACCTATAAAATAATATAACAGCAATTAATTAAAACCTACGTCAAATTTTACTAAAAATTGCGCTTTAGTAGGACCAAACCAAATGGATTGAATATAAATTTTTTTCAATAATATCATGCAGATTTATCGTGATATAATCAGCGATGGCCCAGCCATAATCAGAATGTCTCCGACCTAGTGTGGTATCATCGACAAATAAGCAATGTGAATTCGATTGCTATTGGTGGACGTTTAAAATTTCACATGTTTGTTCTCAATTTCGAAAGAAATAAGCAAAATGATGTGATGATAGTAATAATAATAATAATAATAATAATAATAACGATTCAAGCAATACGTGCTGAATCGCCGCCTGGCTACTCGAGGTCATCAATCGGCTTAAAAGAATTGTTGAAGCAGACTGCATTAAATCTTTGCGAAGTCATGGAAAGCCTTTGCCAAAGAAAAGATGTCTCTCGCTTATCGCCGGTTTGCCCTGCAATAAGTCTGCCTATGCCATTAAAATTAATATAATTTTTATAATAATAATAATAAGAAGAAGAAGCACGTATTGCTCGAATAGTTTTATCAAACCTCGGGTTCTTTACACCCGGGGTTAAAAAAATAATAAAGGTTTAACGTTTGTTTCCTCATACAAGGATGATGTCAGGGACGTCAAATAGTCATTGATATTTCATTAATTAATTTGACTCCATGCATCATTATTAACGGGATTGCTTAGCATGATTAGTCGCATAACAGACCGTTAATTGACAAATCAAGTATAGAAACAAGTAAAGTAAGTTTCTATTACTTATTGTTTACATTGCTCATCCAGTTTGCATTTAATTTCACTCAGAAATTTTGGGCTTTGACTCTCTGCCGAGAAAATAATAAAAACCTGAGCCCATCGAGAATTGAAATTATTTAAATGATATGGGTGAGTGCAATAAAAATCACAGTACACATTGTTACATAGTATATATTATCAAGTTATCCTACGCCTTCTTCTTATATCGAGGAATACACTAATCGTCAGATTAATGACATCTATGCGCTGATTCTCGATTCTCTAGTCAGCCTTCAGTAGCAGCGATTAACTCTGATTTGAATGTGATAAAGCTCTTTATAGAGTCAGTGCTTGGCATATGTTTTCAGGGTATTTGTATATGAATATATATATATATATATATATATATATATACTGTATATATATATATATATATATATATATATATATATATATATATATACAAATACCCTGAAAACATATGTATATATATATATATATATATATATATATATATATATATATATATATATATATATATATATATATATATATACAATTATATGAATCTAGCATACACACATAAAAGGTATTCGAAGCATTCCGAATATCAATGTGAAGTCAAATATCATAAAACTTTTATCCTACCATTGCAGGACAACTAAATCAAGCCATGCACAATACCCTGAGTGACATATTTAATAGCTCTATTGAAATGTCGACATTTTACAAGTGGCTTTGAATATACAGAATTCTTACAAAATAACAACATCTATAGAAAGTGTTAGCAACGATCATAGCCGTGTGGGGCGAAGAAGATAAAGAATGAATAAAAGGTGACAAATATTATGAGTGGCAGGCACTTGAACGAAATCAAGTCGTTCATGATGGATTATATACATATAGTGAAGTTAAAATCTGAGATTCGCCACTCGTGGTTGTGCCATCTTCAATTATATTCCTTAATAAAAACAGTCAATATAAGAAGTAGCCAAGATGAATAGTTATAGAGATATTAAATAGAAATAAAAAATGATATCCAAGAAGGGATAAAGAAATCCGGAGACAATTATATATATACAATCAAAACATACGGCATATTATTTCTATAATATTTCTATTAATATACAAATACAAGTACTTTCGTGTAGGTTTATTACGATTTAGATTTACTGACATTAGACAATTAGGCAATAAGCAAAATTCTGGGTTATAATAATTTAAATGTAAAAGAGGAAATCAATATTATTTAAGAGATCAATGAACTGAGAGTGCGTGTATTGGTTTGAAATTGTAATTTTTCCGATATAGCAGTTCTAAGTCTATAACGTATTACATTTCAATCAAGAAAATAATGTACTCTAAGTTATTATAATACATTCCAAAACATCTCATAACCTGCAAAAATGACCTTTATCCTTATGTTACAACGGCATAATTACAATTTCATTGTTTAAACGCTTCACAAAATTCCGCCTTATAATTTTGCTCAAAAGAGAATTCTGTAGATAACGATCTTAATGTTGATTTCAAAAAAGAAGATAATCTGAATGAAGATCTGCAATTCACGATAACATAGAGTACGTTGTTAGTTGTAGCAAGGTCATGATAACATCGTCATCGTTGATGCTTGTATAGAGAGGTCAGTTGGGCAGTTCGCTCAATTAGCGTGTCAATGGTTGAGGTGAATTATTGACAAAACCCGCCCACCTCATAGCATTCAATAGTCATCAGCATTCAAGTCCGGTCAAGTTGATTAATAGTCGCATAATGACTCAGCCAAGTGTTCGAATCCCCCAGTATCCTCCCTAATCCAACTAACCTCTTCAAAATTACATTCCGCACCTATTCAGTAGAATATTGCAATAATAAAAATAAACTTTAAAAAAGTAGAAACTTCATAAGGCTTGCAAATTTTGAATTGTTATTCAACACATGCATAATATAACATACAATGTATATTGCTTACACATGGCATATGCAATGATGAAAACGGTTCGTAATTTCTGGTTTAAAGAAGGGGCCAGTTACATCGAATACAGTCAGACAAACACGCTGCTAAATATTATATAGCAGCATGTTTAATATAGGCTTAGATCGTAATACAGCTTTTATTACAGAGGTATCTTAATAGAAATTAATAAAGTTTCACTCATTACGACCAGTATTATGTATTGTGATGGTCCATACACCTCCAACTAGCATAATTTTGTAGTATATAGAATGTTTCTCCAGCTGAGGGTTTCTCACAGCTGACGTCAGCGGTGATGTCGGTAATATATTCGATCACGGATAAGTATGTGCGGGGTTCAAATCCTGGGCTCACCCGTCACCAACATCTCTTTCGAGTATGTAAACTGACGTTACCATTAGCTTTACTTTTGGTACTCTAGTCTTGCTTAAAATTTACTTGAAACCAGGGGATGGACAGCAAAGCAGTTCATGCTCTCAAAATTCAAAAACTTTGTTCCACAGAGATAACACAGCAATCTCTCGCCGTATAATAAATTATAAATCCATCAGAAATTGAATTATAATTTAACTTAAATTCAAATGTTCAATTTGCACATTTATTTACAAAGTCCAGCCGCAGCATTAGCATCGCTATTAAAAGGCCCCGCTACCCGTGAAGTAAGCAAAATAAAACAAGCCAATCAGAACAAAGGCAGTCAATCACGTGCACGCTATGTCGCACTGACTGTAATGTATTCAGTATTTTCAGTTGATAAATAATACCTCAAACGCAATGACCCCTTCATCTGATCACTGGGGGTCCAAATCACGAGGGTGGGCGGATTTCGGGGCTTCATTCCCTAGGGACAGGGTCAGATTCATGAGCAGGAGGGGAAATAGGACAATGAAATAAGGTGGGAGGAGGGGGGATGGCGCTAACTCCCCTTAGATCTCTTTAAATATTTGATTAATTGATTAAGACATTAAAGTCTACTTAAAATAAAATAAGAGCACTATTTAATAATAATAATAATAATAATAATAATTTAATAATCTCTTAGTAACGTTATTAGTAACGATAATTTAGTAATACTGCTTATGGTCCTAAAACCCGTATGAAAATCGATCATTCCCAAGGTGCAATTACAAATCAATAATCAATACCAAAAGGTATGCTGTATAGGCCCATATTCTGATTTAATCAAACGTCAGTACCAATATGCACCATTAACCTAGTTCCTGCCACGACAATGCTAAAGAGTTAATTGTAAGTAAAATTTCTCAAAATAAAATGCAAGTCAAAGACTATCACTTGCACTTTTCCACCACGGCTGCGTCACTTCACAAGAGGGTTGAACCCACAACAGACGCCTGATAGCTGGAATTGCTACGTAACGAGCGGTCTGATTATTTATGCGAGACCGCTCACTAACCTCTCGCTTAGTCCATACTGTTTATACAAACAGCCTGAGCGTATCGGTCTGCGTGCACTGCTGTGTACAACAAGCATAGGCTCTGCTCATTAAAATCTCGTTAAGATGTTAACTTCTCTGATCTTTAATTTACTGCGCCACAGCTATAGCTATCTGACTTAACAAACGAGGAGAAATTTTGCCTCAAGTTCATTTCCAAATTCAGTGGAAAGTGTCTTGGATCGCCTGGGTTGAAATTTGAATCTACATATCAGTTGTCGGGTCAGTGGGCAAATAATTGCTCCACTTGACTGTTAAATCCAACAATAGGATAGTCAATCAGTTTCTTAATTCATTAAATGCACGGAATACATATGAGCTTTAATTTGTGGCTGAATGAATTTGTATTATATGAATTGAGCTTTAATTTGTAGCTGTAGCTGAATTTGTTAACCGAAAGCTTAGTATGAATAGTAAATATATATGTATATATATATAACTATATATATATAACTATATATATATAACTATATATATATATATATATATATATATATATATATATATATATATATATATATATATATATATATATATATAACTATCCACTTAGCAGAACCTATAATATTAATAATGCTACGTCAGCTGGTGTCTTAACCATTGCGCCATCTAACTCTACAGTTCTCAAACTGCGCTGCTCTGGCAATTGGCATAAGCCTTTAATTGTGCACATAGTTTGAACTCCCGAAATAGATGATGTTAGCATCAAGTTTAAATTAAGGTTTTAACAGTCGCCAATGAAAGTATAATTAAGTAGAGATATTAAATAAAATCTCATATTAATCTTAGCTCAACAATACTTCACCACAAAGCCTCTGTTACATAAACTACAAGACGACCACTGTAATATCCTGCATGGCTCGAGGTAAGACAGCATATCGACAAAAGCCTCGAGACGATCTCACGGAGCGAGAGACCTAGGATCAAAGCCGGCTGCCGCCACAGTGCAGTGGAGATACTAACATACAAACACCGGTCGCCTTCAGGCTAAGAATACTCAGTGCCTATCTAGCGACACGCTCTGTATAGGTCTTCTAACATACAATTACAAGAGTTCTTATTATAGGACATCATTAGTTCTGTCTGGAATCTGTGAATCTTTTGCTCAGTCAATACAATGGAAATTTTTTTTAGTTCAGTCTCTCTCTTATTCTATATGAAGGTACAATTAACCATAACTTTAATACAATCAAATTACATATTGAAAATGAAATTTTAAAGAAAGTTAATGTTTAATAAATAGTCGAACTTTTACAGTTGTCATTCATGATTCATCTAACTGTGATAAAGCTAAAAATTCTGAAAAATGCAGTCCAATTTTTGTTAAAAAGATAAGCAGATATATAAGATATAAAAGTACATGTAGCGCCCGTTTTCATACCACAGATGGACTGACAGAGGCAGCTGGATAAGAAGTTGAGAGATTTAAAATAAGTTACATAGAGCACTAACTTTCTGTTAAACTAAAAATAAATAAATGAAGATCTTCAACTGAATGTTTTTAAAATTAATGCTAAATATTGTATTCCTTTGATATGTAAGAATAAATGTTAAAAGTGTGAGAATAAATCATCTGAAAATCGCAAGTAAATCGACAAATCAGCTAACACCGCTATTCAATAATGAAGCCTATCACAGAAATTAATTCTCTTTTGGCAGCAGAAGCATAATTTAAGCTCTCGCTATCATAAGCATCATAGTGCTTGTCCAAAAATATAATAACCTCTTAGAAGAAATATGAGCTTCAGACCTGCCATTTTTCTAGTGAATGAACGATCAATGAGTGAGTCAATGCGACTCTATTAAGTGAATCTATAGAACGATACAAAGAACTGAGCCCGGTGGTTTAGACATTCGGTTAACAAGGAATTAGCATTTACAATGAGTTCTTTGTCCACGCAGGACAAACAGTCCACTCTCTTTCACCTGCTTGCCAGTGCTCGCCAATGCTCGCCAAGGCTTGGCGAGCCTACGAGACTCGTGGACAAGGCGAGCAATATAGTGGTCGCCCTCTAGACAACAAAAGTCTGTCTTAGATTGAGTTCAGGGAAAACTGTCGTAGTTAATTATCACGTTGGGTTAGTTACATGGCATAATGGAGCTCATTTTCTCTACATAGTCGTGGATGACTTTATAACGATGAAGGTTTTGTTGACGCTGGTAGAAGACATCTTTAATTAAGGCAAATCTTTATATAAAAGCTAACAAAAAGCTACAGCTAATGTTAACGTCAGTTTCTTCACTCGAAAGCGATATCAGTGACGAGCTAGCCCAGGTTTTGAACCCAGCTCATAGGCCTACCGATTCGCCGATCCGCGTTCGCGCATCTTCCCGACATCGCCACAGGCTCCAGCCATCAGAGAAAGTGATCAAGAAATTGATCAAGAAATTGATCATCTACAACCCGAATGTATCTTAACATCCGTTACAAAATAATTATTTAAATATTTGTGGTATTTCTTAATTAACCAGCTACATGATCGTTAGTCGTACTTGCTTGTCGTCAGCTGATGAAATGAACGTTAAGCAGGTGTAATTTTACACCAACTGTTAGCGAGAAGAATTTTTAACATCTTGAATAAATATAACATAGGTCTAAATTTTGACCCGCTTGCCTTGTATCTTGGACTTGCACTGTTTTGATCTCGCTTTCTCTTTCTCTGTGTACTAAGTCGCAGGCGCAATGTGTGGTGCTTTGGCGCCTGTTTGTGTAGAGTCTGCAAGAGACGTCCCTGACATTGCCTTATGGCGAGGAACCGAACGTTAAATTCTTATTGATTGATTTAAGATAACGTTTATTTGAGAGATTCCAAACTTTTCAGGTCTCAGGTTTAAGCACACCAAGTCGACATCTTTATTTAATCTAACTCTTGTTTGTTTTAGGATCCGTGTCAGAAGTTGACTGACCAATTCCAGTTACATTCAATTGAGCGACAATATGAAGTGCTTACTTCTTCAAAAGTTATAACAAAAGCAGAACAAAACCGATTTTAATACATATTTATGAAAGTTTAATTCTATTTCAGTAGAAGCATGGTTAAAAATTCAAATATTCAGGGCTATTATCGTGGCTTATATGCTATCGAGCAGGAAATTGACGTTAAACTTGGCCTTAGCTTTTTAGTTGATGCTACACATTTATTTCAATTAGTTTTATTCACCTAAGAATAACCCATTAAGTTGGTTATCTAGAGATTGCAAATACATTTTGATGAAATTTCTTATCCCATTTACACTACAGTCCGTTTAATTGTTGATTTGATAATAAATGTACATTTTTTTATTTATTTGTTAATTTTTGCCAATTTATCATTTTAAATCATCATTCTAAAGTAGTTATTTTACTTGTATTTTGTAACTTTGTTACGTGACCAAATTCGAAGCTATACTTGCATCTATCAACTTTTAGTATTCAAGCACTTTTGATTTACCTACTTATGAAACTCTTAATTCATCTATAAATTTTACATCTTAATCTTGACAAAGCGCAGATGTTGTTACAATGCAATATATTGAACATCAGGTACTATAGAAAACAGAAATGATCAGAGCAACAATGGACAGCGACTTATGAAGGATCTTGACCATGACAGCCCAGGTTGGAACAGGCACTGCACTTGAAGAAGAAGACTATAGACAGAAACCACGCTACCTCTGGAGTGCTCCCAGGCATTCTCTACTGATGGCACACCACTATGGACAGAAACCACGGTTCCTCTAGACAGTGATGTAGCCAGGATTTAATCTTGGGGAGCAGCTTTGATCATGGGTAGCACTTTGAGGGAGACATACACTATGCAATAGTTGTACTTATATTTTGGGTTTAATGTAAAATTTATATATTTTTGAGGGAGGCACAACCCTTCCCTGCCTCCCCGTGGCTACACCCCTGCCCCAGAGTGCTCCCCCATATTCTCTTCTAATGGCACATGCATTTCAGGTTTAACTAGAACAGAAGATGTGCCTGTTGAATTTGAAGTATTAATGTTGACTCAGGGCAAACAAATCACCCAGTCAAGAGACCCAGCAGGGGGGGCTTATATCATCATCCAATTAACAGCATACATCGCTCGTGTATAAGATATAAGTCCTGACCGATGCTTCAGTGCACGTGTTAAATGTCGGTAATTTGCTTTATAAATAAAACCGCGTCGTCTAACTCTTGTAGATCTACATCAATCTATGAGAAATCTTCAAATAAACAGGTTTAACACGATGTGGACTAACACATGTACTAATACAAAATGTAGACTAAAGTAGTAAATTATTTATGCACAGCAGAGAATATAACGCAAGAGAAAAATTTACGTTTATTACGTTCTAATAATCTTTCGACGAGAAAATATTTTATCATTCGCCGAGAAAACCAATTTATTTTAAAGTAAGCGGCCAGGAAGCTATGCGTATTAAGAGGTATGCTGCCCTGCTCGGATAAATGCAAGATAAAATGTAAAAGTATATTGTTACATGCATAATCAATCAATCAATAAGAATTTAACGTCCTGTTCCTCGCCATAAGGCAATGTCAGGGCATACAGCTGTGTGCAGATCCACATCTTAATATTACATTTCTAAATAGAGAAAATTTAAATTAGACATTTTAATATTTGAAAGCAGTTAAATTAGAATTTGTAATATTTGAAAGCAGTTAAATTAGAACTTGTAATATTTGAAAGTAGTTAAAGTAGTGAAATCGTATCGTCACCGATATCTCTTCACTAATCCTTGTCCTTCTGTCCCTTAATTAGTTGATTATCTTGTAACTCCATTATCCTTTCTCTCTCTCTCTCTCTCTCTCTCTCTCTCTCTGTCTCTCTCTATATTACAAGTTTGAATGTTCACCTTTGTTCTATCTTGCTTCCTTATTATTGATTAATAGTTTATTATAGCTCGTGTATCTGTTTCTTTACTTCTATATGTATCTCTTCTTGTACTATCTCTTTATCTCGCTCTTAGTATCTCTCTCTCCTTTTTTTGTCTATTTAAGGACCTGCTTCCTTGTTCTATAAGGCTCAGGCTCAAGCGCTCTCTCGTTCTTTACTCTCAGTTAGACTCAGATTTAATTCTTATTTCTCGTCTCTACGATTTGGTCTTGGCTCTTGTTCCTGACTTGTGAAGGTAACTTAAGGTATTAGTTGTATTTGTAGTATATTATGATAGAACTGATTACGGCGCTTATTATTATTATTTGTATTTGAACTGTTTTCTGTAATATACTTTTATTTGTTAATTGGTCTCGTCTTAGACATATGTTAGCATAGGCATTAGTAGGCTCCTAACTCAACTCCTCCTGGTTCTTAGACAGGTTCGAATTCCCAGCCTATGCCTTGCCAATAGGCACGATTCTCTATCGCTGACTACGGGGAATCCTTTCTTTCTTTCTGGTTTAGGCTAGTCCTAATCCGGTGGTGGCTCGTGAATCCTTCTTTCTTTTCGTCCTCTTTCTTTCCCCGAAGCCGGGGATATTCTTCCTTCCTTTTCCCCAATTTTAAATTAGAACTTGCAATATTTGAAAGCAGTTTTCTGCAGAATTCGAAAGATCAGTTTTATGAAAGAATTTCTTTGAAAGATATGAGAGAGCAGAAGAAAGAGATAATCCTCTTTTATTCGTAAAGCGCTACATTGTTGACATTAATAACGCGATGTGCTCGCTCAGTACAGATTGTGAGAATCCTACATTGTCGACAAAGTGTTAAAATATCTTAACTACATCTTCACATTCATGAGAAAATGATTAATATGTATAAACTTTTAACAGTTTACTCTACTAGGATCGAGCAATGCGCTTAAATAAACTCAATTCTCTCTCCACTCGTCGATATTACATAATGAAGCCATTATTCTAACGGTGTACTTACATTAGCATTGCACAATTCGACACGCACATGGACCCGTGGAGAGAGAGATAGGGGCAGGGACTTGAATCCCATAAATGTTGAAGGGTAGCGGGAGTCCTGTACGGATGAATATAAATTCTCAGGATTCTAAAAAATCATCTGAATCATGTTTATAATGTCTTAATAGCGTAGGGGTAACGTCATGAAGCTTTAAATGACATATCCTCAGGTGAATGGAACCCTCGTGGGTTCAAATCCCAGAGGCGCTGATCTGAGAGTCAAATCTCGGACATTCACAGGACTGGTAACACGGAAAATGGTCTAAATTGCATAACGGTTTAAACATGTGGTATTAAAAAGTAATAGATATCAATATAGTTAATCATTTCACTATTATGCGTGTTTACTTTTTAAAAAAGCTCGTAAAGCTAAGGTTAACGTCAGTTTCCTCACTCGAAAGCGATATCAGTGACGGGCGAGCCCAGGATTTGAACCCCGCACCTACTACTACAAACGAATTCTAAATTCTCTAGATTCAGTTGACAACAATTTTCTCACGTTTAATTAAGATACATATAGATTGATGATCCTAGTGACTGATGAGCAGCACTTGATTTAATCAGACACTGGGAGTCTACGCTCGTCTTAAGATTGCTATCATCGAGTCACTTATCATCTTGTTTTCAACACTCCTGTTACTCCGCTCATGATGTATCGAAGCCGATGATTTAGAACCCGTGATAGGACGAGTTCGAATCCGCACCGTCCGCACAAACAGAGACTGTATTACTCATTTGCTATCAGCCTTTACAAACCTGAACTTCTGTTGACATTTATAGTCACACATAAACACCGCAACAAAGTTTACTTTCACTTTATTGAAGATAATAACTGTGCAGAATTCTACTGAATTGGATATAAAGTAGTTCCGGCTGGTAGTATAGCATCTAGTTAATAATAACAGCTACCAGTAACTTACTGTTACATTAATCTTTGTGACGGTAGCTCGAGAGTTTCGAGTCGTCTTGAAGAGAAGCCTTGTGCTTCTGAACATTGACGTTAAACACACTACAACCTAATTCTACTGAAGTCGAAGTCAATTCAGTCATGACGTAGTGGATAATTTCCTAGTTTAGTTCAGAACAGGACGTGGCGACAGACTCTGATGTGATAGACTGGTATTAGGAGACTTCAATTTGAACGGATTATAAAAATCAACAGTATTTTTCTTTAATTCTTATCGACGCTGCTACTTCAGTATCATATAAAAGAAGGAGTGAGGTAGAATGCATTTTTATCAAGTTAGTAAATTAGATTAATTGATACACAGCTGAATATAAGCTGAATGTAATCTAAAGACTAGTTTGGCTTTGAATTAATTTATTGAAATTTTTTAGATATGAAAATCTATGTTACGTATGAAATAAATAACTCTAATATTACACATCTTTCGTTTTACGCTTTTCTGAATAAAACTGTAGTAACTGCAATGCTGCATAAAACTGTAGCAACAGATCGTATTGCTGCTTTTATGAACTAACATAATCTGTAATACATTCTCAACAAAAGCTAGCTTTAAAGTCAGTTGAGCTGCTGCAGCTGACGCCATGTGTGCCTTCTTTATACAATGTTATATAAACGTTATCAGGAGTATTATAGGTTATCAGCAACGCATATGCTACCAATCAATATTCAATATCCAGGCAGTATTAGCGTCAAATGAAGCATTTTACATTAACATTCTTCGCTTCTTTAGATAAAGTCTGTGCGTTTGCATGAAATCCTAAAGCATAGTTGTATACATTCTAAGAGTAGCTTAAGCTGACTCAATCGGTAACGGTAGAAATCATCAGGTAAGAGCTCAAATCTCAAAATTCGAATCTAAAAAAGTACCAAAAAAGTCGAATCTCAGAGGAGCGAACAGTGAAACATGTTTAGCAAAAATGGCGTCTGATGCGTTATCATAGACTAATGGAGGACTCTGACAGAAACAATCAGACTGAGATTCTAAACGAGTGTCTCTTGTTTATTCGACAAGCATTTACTAACTCGACCATACAATCCGTGCAACACTGCTAACACAATAAACAACTGCTTTGAAAAGTGAAAGTTAAAAAATAAAGAAAATGTTACAAAAACTAAATATACACCTAATGCTGCACTCCTCATCGCCGCAGAAAACTGTTCGAATATATTAAAGATGTCGCAGGAAAGAGACAATATGACGCCAATCACCCGCAAGTATATTTGTCCAAAATTGAAACACAATATTAATAGATACTATTGCTATATAATGTATTTCCAGCGCTGAGTTTAATAGAGGAACTGAGTGAATAGAAATACATAATAAATACCTTAAAAAGTAGCAAATTGATCAACTGAAAGCTCTAACACGTGTTTCATATGAGGCGACAAACACGCATACACTGGATGATAAAAAGTAAAGTCACATAGAAACCATATTTCACGATTGAAAGATTTTGTATGATCCAGGCGTCTATAATGTAGATAATTATACTATTTCTGATGACCTCAAATTGGTAGGTCACAGAAATGTTCGTTTGATCAAATATTGTACCTTGAACCTTAACTCCTTTAGTAACAAACCGAAGCGAGAGAAAGAAAGAGAGAGAGAGAAAGAAAGAGAAAGAGAGAATGCTACGGATTATATATATCCTGAGCTTTCTGAGCAAAAAAATGCACTCAGACACTCTTAAAACAGACTCAGCCGATACTTTTGTGTTGGTGGAGGTTTAATCCTCTATACAAGCAAATTAGTATCATTATCAGAACAAACACATTTTCTCATCGAACTCTCAACATTTTTATGTCGCTGATACTAAAGCTGTAGAGAACAATTATTCATATCAAATCCACAGGGAATATACAGTGAACAATAGCAATAATAACAATCCAATGATTCCATATTACAACAGTATAATGACGTATATATATAATTATGATATATATATATATATATATATATATATATATATATATATATATCCATTATATATATATATGTATATATATTATATATATGTATATATAAATATATATATATAAATATATATATATATATATATATATATATACTGTGGGGACGTCCCTGACATCATCCTAGTATGAGGAAACGGACGTTAAACCTTTATTATTTTTATTTTTATTATTATTATCACTGCACATTTTATATATATATATATATATATATATATATATATATATATATATATATATATATATATATATATAGTCGACACCCGATGAGGAGCTATCACAGTAATTTAAATTGTTAGTTTTGCAAAATTTCATGACCATGAATCAGTGAAAGTTATCACGATAAAATGTGCATCTAGAAACAATACCAGATTCACAATTATAAAAACAAATCTCTCTCTCAACGATCATTTCAGGAGATTAAGCGACAATCAGCTAATCTTTCCACGCACGATTTCTACTACAAACTAGTCTTACAATCAAGAAAGCAAACAAAGAGGGTTCGCTGGTGAATCTGTCATTTTTGAACGACGACAGTTTTATAGGGTCATAGATTCCAATCTGCCAAATGAACGCTACTAACAGACAAACAAAAGCAGCAAAACTGGAAATATTTATTCCACTCTACAGCCTCTCACAGGCTCTTAAAGGCTCTCCAGCAACACACCGGGCTATCCGTGCCCAGTCGCTACTTCAAAAGAGACAGCCGGCTCGGTAGAGACCTTTGAACTGCAGTTGACCTCACGTTCCCGCCTACAGTTCGATTCCCAGCCGAGGGAGGAAGTGAGAATGGTTTGGAATGCAGAGTTTCGTTGATGAAAATTGAATTTTGCACATAGGCGCGGCTGTACGTTGCGCTGATGAATTACATCTGCTCATGTGGCTTCTATAACGTTAGAAAAACACCGCGGTGTGCATCTGTATACACAGTAAATTATCGCCTATCTACAGATCTCTGTGCCTCCACCCTATCCGTTCATTTCATAGCAATAGACTGGAATATCGGCCATCTTCCATGCTAGAAAACCGCTGTGTTGTAGTGTATTACAGTGTAATAATCCTGTGCTAGATTTACTATATGCCTGATTTACGTCATTCAATAAATATGTCGACTGTTATGTATTTATTTCAATAATATTAAAGGATATATATATATATATATATATATATATATATATATATATATATACATACATACATATAATAACATTATTACATTGAATGAATTTAAATGTTTTAGAAACAACCATGAAATAAGAAGGAAATACGTATGAGCAGATAATGAGACCTACTATGGGCGACAGAAACCTTTTAGAACCACGATAGGGAGGTAAACCTTACTACTGGAGAAATTACTACTTCAAGAGAGAAAGTAAAGTCTTACTCCACCCAGGTTGATGTCCCTCCCCACATCCCCACGCCACTATCTAGATAAGAGCTGTGTGTGGAGGAGATCTGGCATGTGAGCGAGATAAGGGATTTCCGGTGAGAACTACTCAACTACTAGCATAGATTGAAATCTGAAGTTGTGCGAATTATTGTGATTTAACGAGCATCTAAAACTTCTACACCATTTTACAGACTTCCCTCAGCAATTTAAAAAAACATACGATGAGGCAATCATTTAAAAAAGACAAAATAATATAAATCTACAAGTATGCTGTCAATTATTTATATATACATATGGTAACTTTACACGCGTATCTATGGCAACTTTTTACTTATATCTATGGTAACTTTAAACCTGTATCTATGGTAAATTTAAACGTGTATCTATTAGTTTAGGAACATTCCTTTCACTCGCTAATTATGTTGGCAGCATCTCTAAAATTAAGATTGCTTATGTATAGTCTTTCATTTGACGACCAATAAACTAATTCCAAACACTCATTAATTTGCAATTTTACAAACTTTATTTAACAGTAATCGACATATACGTTACTTATCTTGTAAAAGAAGGCACAGAGATGTTAGAGAGTCTCTTTGATCTTTCTGTGGGTGTTGAAATGTCGTTGTATGGATTCTCATTCAGATAAACACCAAGGTACACAAATAAATCAAGCAATATAGGCCAATAAAGTATACCGTGTGTTATTCAAGAATTTCTGCATTCTTTATTGTAATTAACCTATACAAGTACATTGTGAATCGCTGGCAGTAAGTGGCAGTATTTATAATCAATTCTAATAAAATAAATAATACATGTAAAACTCCCATGAATTACTGATTCTTAAATTCATCCCAAAATAAGAATACTCCAATGTATGACTGATTCTTAAATTCAACACAAAACAAGAATAAATTAACTGTTAGTATAAGCCGCTGTATAGCGTAGAAATGAGTAACAATATTGAGTCATTATTTCTTTATCAGATACTTAAGCATGTCTTTGTTGAAGGACTTAAATCCAGAAGCATTGTAAGGATTTACAGAGACGTCAGTTCTTGTAAGTCCTAATCACGTGATAGGATCAGAGAGGCTGCTAAAAGCTTGGGCGAGAGATCTGTCATTAGTCGTAGGACTTCAGCTGCTAGAGACAGATAATTATCATTAGCATCGACTCACATCCGGCCTGGATTAAACAAACTGAGCAAAAGTTTTGAGCGGAGATAGAGAGCACTTTACATAATGAAAGAACGAAAGTAACACATCAGCAGTAGTGAGTGCGAGTCAGGGATAAGATGGCCATTGTAGGCCTAGTAAATAGGATAGTTTTCTCAGGGAATGACGCCCCTGCCAAGTATATGTTAGTCCAAGCTGAGGGGGTATAGGGGGCCCATCTTGTCATAAGCAGAATCCCCAAACAACAATTGTATATCATGTTAGATGATTTAAAGATCCACTCGTATGTGGACATGAAGAGAAAACGGAAGACAGAAAAGAGTGGAGGTTTTGTATACCATGGACCTGCCACTAGGCAGTGGACTAAGACAGAGAGAGAGAGACAGAGAAAGTGAGAGACAGAGAGAAAGAGAGAGAGAGAGAGAAAGAGATAGAGAGAGAGAGAAAGAGAGAGTAGGCCTAGTAGCAATGATGCGCTACTAAATGATAATTTGTGAATTTTTATTGACACAGCTGAAAGAAATGCGGGCAGGGAAATATATCTCAGACACTTCTACTTCCTCGTGTGAGATACAGAAAATTTGTGAATAGTCCGAAAGTTGTTAACTACCAGGCAGCTCAAAATTCTAGAAGAGTCGAGATCTCGTCGGATCGGTGTGGTCAATGGCGTGATCGGTCACTCATTCTAACTGCTCAATCCGCTTCTGAGACATCGTAAAGACTTAAATTCACATGATGTTGATAAGTTCTCAAATTATTTATCCTTCAGGGATTAAATTATTTACAACAATCTACAACCTGATTGTTACATATCACTTCTACCAACATTGTACATGCATGCTGTTCTTCTTCAGCTATTCATTTTACAAATTTTATTCTTTTTAAAGTTATAATTATACAATAGAAAGTCAAATCTAGAATGGTAGGCCTGTATTTTACGATTGGACGATTTCTCTACTATACATTTATTTATTCGTTTATCATTCAATCATTTACGACTTTCTCATCATCATTATTTTATGCATCATTTTATCATTACCATAAATTTTTGAACTGTACAGTATTTTTGAAAGCTTTCCAATCATTCGCTTCTATTGGCTGGAACCAATGACGAAGTCGGTAAGATACTCGACCGCGGATCAGATAGTGCGGGGTTCAAATCCTGCGCTCGCCCGTCACTGACATCTTTTTCAAGTGAGGAAACTGACGTTAACCTTAGCTTTACCAGCTTTAGTTTTATTGCTATTCAATCCATCACTCTATCAATCATCCATCTCTAACCTGCTTATACTACTTTCTCTTTCACCTGAGTACTGACAGAGTTTTCTTTGAGAGTGATAGTCTAAATCATCCCTGGTCCTGATTGGTCCCATATCCATGGCATTGCTTACTAATACGTCAGGAAATGCAAACATCGCTTTAATTTAATGATATCAAATATCATTGCAAGAGGTGAGGGAAGCTAGAAAGAAAGCGAAGTCACGGATGCTATGTGAAATAGCAGCCTTTCCAGCGACGCGAGTCTTCCATAGCTTACTTCATCACTGGAATAGGGAGCATAGGAAAATAGCGATTGCTCTATGACAAGGGAGTGAACTCAGTTATGATGTCGTCTAAGAAAATGTCGCAATTTAATTCTTTGGTTTAGTTCCGTTATTAGTAAATTGTTTCAATTCTGTACTTTATTGACAAAAACGGCGTCTAAATTTAGTATAGTTTTGAACTGTTTTTTTTCAAACGCCCCTTGTACCTTGTATATATTTTAAACCTTCAAATTTCCCTCGGTTTTATTCGCTATATCAAATCGTATCTGCGGGTGCATCTAAAATCCTAACATCAACAGCAAATTTTATTGTAATACAGGGATGTATCTAAATACAGGGATGTATTTAAATAAAAGGATGTATTTGTAGGGACCGGGATTTGGGGTTCGACCCCGCTTGTCAGATACGTGACCCCCTGCTAAAGTCTTAACCCCGCAGTTTTAACCTCCCCTTTTTATTAAAGCCCTGAACTCCTGATGATACCATGGAAAGCTTTAGATCTCCAACGACCCTCCTTCGACAATTTAACAAATATAAAACTATACTAAGCAGCCAGTGTATAAATACTAGAAATATAGTATAATTTACAAAACTATATGAGAATGACATGATATGCTAGACTTAATTGAAGAGTGGTGCTTTATAAAGGTTCATTAGATCTCTTTTAGCCCATGACACTTAACTTCAAGTTAACTGATGTTAGATTCGATATACGAACGTCGAAACAGATTTTAAATTAAGCTTTAAATTAAATTATTTATAAAACCAATAGACCAAAGTGAACCACTGGTATGATTTCAATTTCTATTCTGGTTAATATAGTAATTAATTTCTATTTGGGGTAGGCAAACCAAACCTTTATTTATGCCTTTGTCTTCACTTGTCCCTTTATTTATTAAGAATGTGTGTAGACATAAATGAACCAATCGTACGATTATATATCTATTCTGGTTAATGCATTAATATCTATGCGGGGTTTACTAATATCAAACCTAAATTTATCTCAGGATCTTGTTATCCATCGTCGGATAAAAACAAAAATCCCGTCGACTGCTCGATTTGCATGAAGTCGTATTACAAAACACCCACATGCAGGTGGGAGTCAGTTACCGGGTGTGTGTTTTTAGTGAATGCATTAAAGGTTCTTGAGACCGACAGTGCATAATAATCAGTCAGATGACAAATTATTCATTGTTCGTCTGTCGAGTTAATCCAAAGCAAGACATCTGACACCGCACGCGTGAAACAATGATTTAGATTTGACGAATGTAGTAGGGTCTAGGTACAGAAAGGTAGGCTTACATGCTAAGCTTGCTTCGATTTTGTATATTTGAGATACAGGCTTACTGTGAATGAATTGTAGAGAGATCTAAGCTATATAATACTTTACTAGCTCAGTTTATTGGCCTTTATTTATCTTATATGGAAACAATTACTAAACCCTGGCTCAATGAAAAAGAACCAGAAAAAAATTTAGACTGACGCTGTAGAATTAACGACTGAGCCAAGCATAGATGCAAAAAAGCTAAGGTTAACGTTAGTTTCCTCATTCGAAAGCGACGTCAGTGACGGGAGAGCCCAGGTTTTACAAGTACATGGCAATATGGTATACAAGGCAACTGAGACATGCATAGATAAACATGTACATGGATATACAAGTAAACTAAGACAAACATAGGTACACATGGATAAAACTAGATATACTCAACTAGATATACCCATACAAACACACAAAGGAGGCTGAAAGTGAAATAACTGAACGTAACTTACAGAGGATTTGTTGAGTTCCAATAGACTGGAGCCAGTGTGAGTGCCTGCACGTCAGAGCTCTTAAATGTCACGTATATCACATAGGATACAACACAGAGCCTATACATTAACCAGTGCAGGCTGCTCCCTACTGACCTAACTAAATACTCCTTCATCATGAATCAACCAGTCATTCTAATCCAGTGATTGATATTCAGTATTAATAATATGATTAAGAATTAATCCACTGAGTAAGAATGACAAAATGTCTTGAGGCTAATATCCAGTGGCTAATAGTATATCCTGTTAGTATTTGATAGATATAAATTATATAATCCGAGTGTTGTCATTGACTATTTTAGTGCTTCTTCTAAACACTCCAGCTAAATAGTAGTAGGCCTGCTGTTTACGAATAATTAATTAAGTAACATAGCAGTTAACGATCTAATACCTTAGAGTAAGAACATCAAATTTATTTGGTTTTACTGTTAAAACAGTTAACAATCTAATAACTTAGAATAGGAACATCTTTTTTGGTTTTACTGTTAAAATAAAATAAAAGTCATACTGCCAAACTGAAACAACTACTACCTTTTCATAAACATCTACTACCTTCTCTCTCTCTCTTAGTGCACTGCCTACTGGCAGGTCCATGGTACATAACGCCTCCACTCTTCTCTGTCTTCCGCCTTCCTCTTCATTTCCACATATGAGTGGGTCTTTAAATCATCTAACATACCTAATTTCGGCCTGCACCTGCCTCTTTTTCCTTCCATTCTACCTTCTATGACCTCTTTTAATAGACCTTCCCCCTTTAGAATGTGTCCTATCAAACTCTCTCGCATTTATCTACTACCTTATTCTTGTTAATAATACAACTACTAACCGTTAACTGATATTAATAAAAACATTTAATAAAAGCAAGGATATGTTAATATAACATAGGATCTTAATTTCTTTGAGAAAGCTCTTATAAAATGTACTAAAGATTTATTTAGGAGGTTCGTACATCTACAGCAAACTGCTTGCCATAATAATTTACTAATAAATCTCTAATCAATAAATTTAATAAGAAATCTGAGCTACGTTTCCACGGCTTTACAGTTTATTAGACTAGTTATTAGTTACTATTTTATTAGACAGCTTATAGGACAATAGTGGCGAAAAAATATCTTAAATATAAAAATTTTATGTCGCATTAAATTTTCAGACTTAATATAAATATGAATAATATTCACATTCATATTGAAGTCAAAGCTTCGTCAGTCAAAGCTTCGTCAGTCAAAGCTGAGGAAGGCATAGGGGGCCCACCTCGTCAAAAAGCACATCCCCCAAGAAAATAATGGTATATCACGACAAAAGACCCACTCATATGTGGAAATGAAGAGGAAGGCGGAAGACTGAGAAGAGTGGAGACGTTATGTACCATGGACCTGCCAGTAGGCAGTGCACTAAGAGAGAATATAAGTCCATAGAGATTAAATAGCAGCCGGTAATGAATAATTTGTCATCTTTGGACTGATTGTTCGCTTTGGGAATTTGCACCCTTTTGGCCTTTCTTTTTGCTCACCGGCTAGGATTTGTCTCAATAATGATCGGTGTTGTCATGTACTACAGTAGCACTCTAATTGTTGATATGCTATGTTATGTGCGCCGGTATATATTACTAGGCCTATTATATTATTATTATTATTATTTTTTTAAATTTAAACTTATTACCCCGGTGTAAAGAACCTGGGGTTTGATAAAAACGATTCGAGCAATACGTGCTGAATCGCCGCCCGGCTACTCGAGGTCATCAATCGGCTTAAAAGAATTGTTGAAGCAGACTGCATTAAATCTTTGCAAAGTCATGGAAAGCCTTTGCCAAAGAAAAGATGTCTCTCGCTTATCGCCGGTTTGCTCTGCAATAAGTCTGCCTATGCCCTTATTATTATTATTATTATTATTATTATTATTATTATTATTATTATTAATAATTTCTTATCCAAGCTTAGTCAACCTGTGATCGATCTATTAAATATAATTATCCAACAAACCGAACCTAATATATTCACATCTTTAACTTTACAGATTCTTGTGCCTTAATTATTAAGTTAGGCTACCATACAGTTATCCTGTAATATATAAAACTGTAGACCCTACCACTTCATTCTTTTGAGTCGTTTCAGAAATGCATCTGTGAAACTATCAACCATAACGAATCAAGGTTGAACTAAACTTAACTCGAGTTGACTAAATCGAGCAGAAACTATTTAAACTAACTTTTACTAATGTGCGTAAAAATTACGTTTTAATTAGCATAAAAGAGTCACAATATCTAGTTACCATTTAACACTAAAACTCTACCGTTTCTACCTAAGATCACTGTTAGATGCCTATTCTACTAACAAAGGCTGCTATACAGTCCTATCCTATGTCTTTGGTCCTATCCTACATTGATAAAAATAATTTTGTTTCTTTTACAAATGTCATCTAATCTAACCCTAATTCCATGAATATAGCCCTAATTCCATTCAAATTAAGCGCTAACCCTAACCCTATCCCTAATCATAAATCTAATCTTTAACTAAACTTAATTTAATAACTTCTATGCACCAAAACGATATATTATATACTAAATTAAATAAACAAACGATTTTTGCCATTGATCTATGTCTATCCTACACAGCACTCAATGCCCTATGTTCTCTCAGCGATCACTTCGCTCTGACTGAACGCGTCTATGACAACCACTGGTAACCAGTGGAGGGGTGGAGCTTAACTACAGCTGAGTGATTGATTGACGTGTCAGCTGTGACGATACATTATGCTAAGCTATTGAATGGATTGGAGCACGACGCTGAATGAATTGATATTTCGTTGAGCTCATGTTATGCAGAGTCCGACGATCATTGAAAAGCGTTTAGACAAAAGATTTGAACTCTCATGTCAGGAAAGAGTGGTTGTGTGAAAACTTTTAAATTTGGGGGGGGGGTTGATTTCCGCTATATTACTTGAGTATTGTTTTTAATTCTAATAAATTTCTGACTTTAATCTACTTTCTCTAGATTTTTATTTACTCAATATTGATTAGTGCACTTTTTAATCTTTAGAATTTTTTAAATTTTTTAATATTTGTAATTTTTACAGCAGATAAATAGGCGGAATGTGTTAATGATAGCGCATGACATTTTTAAGAGATCTACAAAAATAAATTTAGTTTTTCGGTTGTGATATTT
>CAJHZI010000282.1:85000-255000 GCA_905160935.1 Enchytraeus crypticus | reverse complement strand
CTCTAATCTTTTTCCTCAGGTGTAGAGCAGGTATATCAAGCTCTAATCTTTTTTCCTCAGGTGTGGAGCTGGTATATCAAGCTCTAATCTTTTTCCTCAGGTGTAGAGCAGGTATATCAAGCTCTAATCTTTTTCCTCAGGTGTAGAGCAGGTATATCAAGCTCTAATCTTTTTCCTCAGGTGTAGAGCAGGTATATCAAGCTCTAATCTTTTTCCTCAGGTGTAGAGCAGGCATATCAAGCTCTAATCTTTTTCCTCGGGTGTGGAGCTGGTATATCAAGCTCTAATCTTTTTCCTCAGGTGTGGAGCTGGTATATCAAGTTCTAATCTTTTTCCTCAGGTGTAGAGCTGGTATATCAAGCTCCAATCTTTTTTCCTCAGGTGTAGAGCTGGTATATCAAGCTCTCCTATCTTCTTTCTCCTCCAGTGTGCAGCTTGGATATATAGCTCTTAATTATTCTGTCTCGTTTAAATTATTCTGTCAAACGTTTACCGTACGTCCACCGCTCAAATCTAGTCTTCATTAGAATTCAATTCCACGCTCTAGCTTCAAAAGTAGTCACCTGGAATAGGACTCAGCAGTCACCTGGAATAGGACTTAGCAGTCACATGGAATAGACCTAACTTAACTTAACATAATTATACTGGTTAAGGAAGTCACAAGGACCTGTAACACCAGTTTTTTGATGTAATTTCATACCTCTATACATAGAAACCGTAAAGGGAACAGAAGATACAAACCTTGACAAGTTGATAGGCTTCAAAGGAAGAACATAAGAAAAAACTAAACACTCACCGAAATACTACACACACACATAACCACCTCACATATAAACCTACATACAGGTACCCAACTATGCACAAATACACATGCATTATGCATCCATGCATGCACACATGCATGTACATGCATACACACACACATGCACATACACACATACATAAACATACATACACTTATCAAATACTTATATGCATTTACATATACATACATACCCCATACCCACATAAATATGCCCATATACACATACATATACATACCCATGCACGCACATATATACATACATACACATACATACATACATACATATACATACGTACATATATACACATATACACACATATATACACATACATATACACATGCACATATACATATATACATACACATACATATATACAAAACATACACACTTATACATACACCTACATATATACACATAGAATACACTCACACATACACACATCGAACTTACAGACAAAAATATGCAAGCATGCATATAACTACATACTAGGCATATCAACCAGTCGCAAAGTATAGTCATACATTACAATACATACAAGCATACATGCACAAACATACATAGACATACATGCATGTGTACACACATACACACACCTACTCATACACACACATACATGCCTTACCCACGCTCATGAATACCTAGAAACCAAATACCCTCATGTAGTGTGAAACTAATCTGCCTATCTACACAAAACAAACAAACAAATTATCAATTCAATGTATTTCTTTCGAATACTTATCTAGTCTATTCTTAAAAGCATTCACTGACTCTGCCTCTACTACATACTGAGGTAACCCGTTCCACAACTCTCTGACTGAAAAAGTTTCTTATAACTTCTAATCTGGATCTAACCTTTATTATTTTGAATCTATGCCCTCTTGTTCTAGCATAATCTGATAGTTTGAAAAATTCTCCACATTCGATATTGTCAAAACCTTTAATTATTTTAAACACTTGAATTAAATCCTCTCTGGTATGTCTATCTTCTAAACTAATTAGACCTAATACATCTAACCTAGATTCATAGTTTTAACCTCTACATTCAGCAATCATTCTAGTTGCTCTCCTTTGAACTCTTTCCATACATTCTACATCCTTCCTTAAAAAAGGTCTCCACGCTTGTACGCAGTGTTCTAATTTAGGTCTTACTAATGCTTTATATAATTTAACTATTACATCCTTATTACGACTTTTTATAGTTCTCCTAATTAAACCTAAAGTGCGATTAGCACAATTTACTGCTGATTTACACTGCTCTCAAAATTTTAGGGTATTATCAATAATGACACCTATAGTAGATCTTTTTCTTTAATGGATGATTTTAGTTCTTCATTACCAAGTTTATATTGATGACAACTATTATTGTGACCTACATGCATAACTGTACATTTATCAACATTGAAGCTCATCTGCCAGGTAGTTTCCCAATTATGCAAACTGTCTAAATCTCTCTGAAGTGATAACATATCTTCTAGATTACCTATATTTTTACATAATTTGGTATTATCAGCAAACTTACTCATTTTTGGATATTATGCTGTTGCCTAAGTCATTAATGTAAACCAAAAATAAAGTTGGACCCAACACTGAACCCTGTGGAACCCCACTAGTGACATTGCGCCAAGCCGAGTCATGATTTGAAATGCAAACTTTTTGTCTCCTGGAGGTTAACCAACTTCTAATCCAATTCAGGACAGAGCCAGTAACTCCATGAGCTTCAAGTTTACAAAACAATCTCTCGTAAGGCATTTTATCAAACGCCTTTGCAAATCCAAATAGACAATGTCTACTGGATTACCGTTATCAACATGCAGTGTGACGGATTCCATGAAGCTCAAGATGTTTGTTAGACAAGATCTATTTCTGGTAAATGCATGTTGACTATTTCTTAATAATCCATAACTATTTAAATGTGTAACTAAACTATCCTTAATAATGCTCCCGAACACCTTATCTATGATACTAGTCAAACTAACTGGTCTATAGTTCTCAGGTTTGTCTCTTCTACCTTTCTTGAACAAGGGAGACACCCTGGCCTCTTTCCAGTTTTGAGATACAATCCCAGTTTCGAGCGATAGATTGAACAATTTAGTAAGGGGACCTACTAATTGGTGTCTCAGCTCAAATAATAACTTAGGATGAAGATCATCTGAACCTGGACTTTTATAATTTTTATTAATCATCATCACTTAGTAGTCACCTGGAACAGTACGTAGTAGTCACATGGAATAGTACTTAGCAATCACCTGGAATAGGACTTAGCATTAATTAAGACTTATGAAGCCCCTAAGCTTTGAAAATCTATCAGCATTTGAAGCTCATTCAAACGTTAAGGAAGCATCTATAGACTCTGCGCACTAGTCTATAGTTTATATCTACATGTTTAAGCAACAGTTTCAGTCAAGAAGCATCAGAAGTCTAACCTCGAGCACTGGAGGGGGGGGGGGGGGGCTGCCACAGGTTAGTTGAGTGATAGCGGATATAGGAAATACCGTTATCTATCCATCACTCCATCCATCACTCCATCCTTCACTCTATCCATCACTCTATCCAGCACTCCAGGGTGCTAGTATTGCAGAGTCACTGAACCCCGGGTCAACCTCATCGAGGGCTGTCACAGTGAAAGTGGGCGTGAACGTCAGTTTAAAACAAGAACTATGCCTAATCCATCATGTTGTAACAGGAGCTGGGGCTTTACTGCATTTCCGTGTACGCAGCGACTAACTGATTTCACTCAATATTTCAGTATACATTAGGGCCTAAACCTAAAATAATCTAAATTATAGACTCATAAAAGGCGTTTACTTTTAAAAATCACCTTATGTGTATTATTTCATTCTTTGGAGAGGCTCCACTGTGCATCATAAAATTGAGTAATTTGTGGAAGGCAACTGCAACGTAATATATCCTTAAAATGTAACAGCCTATATCCTCTCTAGATATTCTATCTAGACATTTATTAACTGTAAATTAAGACATAGGTTTATCATCATTTGACAAGAAATTGAAATATATTCTTTTTGTAATTATTTAAAATACCATTCTCTTAATAACTGAAGAAATGCATAATAAATATATATATATACGAATATTGTCAGCCGTCAATAGAAGCACACACCCCTCCCCACTCTCCCACTAGGCTTTGTTTATTATGTGAATAGAGTTACCGCTACAAATTATAAAAGGTCTATAGCAATTATTAGCGGTAGAACGTAAGGTGATTTGATGCATATTAGCGAAAACTTTCGTTGATAACAATACTAATTACAAAGGTTTAAAGTCCATTTCCTCATACATGGATGATATCAGATACATATCTGTATTATGAAGTTAAAATTCATTCTGTACACTGAATAAGTTGAATTCATTTACGTTTAGGCCTTAATAGAAATAGTAAATAATGCCTACAATTTAGTTAACGCATGGAAAAGAAGTATATAAGATTCATAGAGTCAGAAGTTAGGAAGGGGTTTCTCCTATAAGAAAGTTTTCTTACTGATTTTATTTAGCATCAGGGCGTATCAGCCTTCGTCTCATGCGTGACACATCGGGCGATCAATCTGCGGCCAGCCCCTGGCGAGTGATCTGTAACATCCCCGGGGAATAGTTGTAAGATTTGTCGTCTCATTCGCCAGATGTCGTATCGCACTTCATAGCGATATAATCTTTCACAATCCCACGCCCTCCTCGTATTGCCTTACTGCCGGAAGCTCATAGTCCGAATCCGTTGGGACAGACTCCGGGTGCTCCCAAGTGAAGCGGGAGTTCAGTGGAATGAACTAAACTGGAAATAAGTACTTAGTTATTTTAATGCGGATATAAGAGATTGGTGTACACACATTATTTACTATGTAAGTTTCACCGTTTCATCGTAGTTTCAACCTTAAATGTGCAATGTAGGCTTTAACGTCAAGGGTTCCACTGAGAGTTTAGAAATTTTAGAACATATTAAATGCTTACTTGTAGTACTTGTAGTAATTTGGAAAAATGAGTTACACTGTTTAACCGATAGTTGAATTGTTTCATCTATCCACAAAATAGTATAAGTAAAGAGAAATATGTAAAGTCTTACTTTTTGAAATATTAAAATCTAAAGTTGCCACCGACTTTACGTCTAACAATTCTGTCAGTGATAGTCATCAACTGGCCAAGGATTAGTTTATTGTAACGAATCTATACTGATAGACCTCGACGAGCCCTCTAGCGAACAGCTCAGATCAAAGACTTTTCTGATTACATCCGTCTCCATGTGTAGCGACCCTTTTATAAACAAATCTCCACAAGAGGCCGTGGTTAACTTCAGGCGCTTCTACTAGTCGCTATATCTATGCGGTTTATCTAACAACATACTATCATACTAAATCTATGCAGTTTATCTAGTAACATACTATCATGCTATATCTATGCAGTTTATCTAGTAACATACTATCATGCTATATCTATGCAGTTTATCTATTAACATACTATCATACTAAATCTATGCAGTTTATCTAGTAACATACTATCTGCTATATCTAAGCATTTTATCTAGTAACATACTACTATACCGTATGTTAGCAGTTTAATTAGTAACATATTAAGTCTGTGCAGTTTATCTAGTAGTATAACAACAACAACAATATTATTAGAGTGCTATTGTTGTCCATGACAACTTCGAGCACTGTGGAACCAAACGAAAACGGATGAGCAGAGCGATGGGTCCATAGACGGTGCGAGCCAAAATCCGGGTAATAAATCCAAGGAACTATACTTTCACACTAAATCTATGCGCTTCATCTAGCAGCACACTCTCTTGTTAAATCTATACACCTTGCCTAGTAGCAGTTACAGACTCTCATATTAATTCTATGCAATTATTTTGTAACTTGGTATTGCCGCACAGCGCGCAGGCTCATTTATGATAGCCTCTCTCATATTGGTTGATTCTTGATATAACCACATGTAGGTTTCAGGCACTTATATAACTAATCAGTGTATAGGTGAGTAGATAAACGATACGATGATGAAGATGATAAAATAACGAATTTCCTGCTCGCACAGGATCTTACACACAGAACATCGGACACGCGACAAGAAATATTGGATTGTTAAATCTAAATATTAATACACAGATCTTCTTTCACATCTAAATACAGTCAAACGTTATCTCATAGGTAAGCACTTAAACAAGTACAAACACCGTCCAAATTTAGCTAATCATTAATTAGTAGGTAGAAGTAGTCTAAAATCAAGCAATAGATAAATTAAACCAATTAATAGGTTTAATTAGTCTTTGGCAGCACAGTTTCTAATGAGTCTCAGATTACAAGTTATCAACCTATGTAAACATGGATGAAGCAAAAGCGGGCTAAACGTTTTTCAAATAAATAACAGAATTGTAGCAAACAAAGGTGCAAACGGGATATAATAGTACAATATAAAGTGCCACATAAAGCTTTCCAATATAGTAGTAGAGAATATTACAATCCCAGCAAACAATTTGTAAGATTTGTTAATATCTACGTAATTAGTTACCAAGGGCATTCAGCACAAATGCATGGTTTGAAGTGCTAATAGTTATCCATTGAGCTAACAGATCGAATAGATCATCCTGGTAGATTAAAGTTCGACTGTACTTGTTTAGAAAGCACACAAATTATCAAGTAATGGCCAACAAGGATTTCCTACAAAAACGGAAAACAATAAGATTTTCACTCATAGAACCTTCAAGCTCTCAGACATTAAGGACGTAATTGCATATAACAATTCACGCACAAATTACCATAGAATACACATAAGCAAACACACATCTGAAAGCATATACAAGACACATACATGTAGACATAGAACTAACACAAGCAAACACACATCTGAATGTACAATAATAATAATAATAATAATAAAGGTTTAACGTCCATTTCTTCATACAAGGATGATGTCAGGGACGTCCCCCCATCACATGTCACTACAAATCGATTCACCCCTAACGATCTGGAAAAAAAACACGTGCTGAAGAGAAATAAAAGATCCTAAACAGAGCCACATACAAACAAGACACAAACATATAGACATAGAGCACATACAAGCAAACACACACTTGAAACCACATACTAGACACTTACATAGAGATACTAAACATCATCATATTTAAGCTGTAGTTCAACTAGAACAATTAGTCTATCAACAACATGTAACATTTCTACGAAATCAAGTCTCGCTGTAAATAGTTGAGAAGACAGAATTGCATACGCGTTACAATTGTATTTATAAAATTTAGAACCAGACAAATTAAAAGAAAGAAATTTAGATAAGTGGATGATTAAATCGAATCAACCCATATAAATCCTATTTAGTTCAACTATCTAATCCAAGTGTTATTTTATAAATTAATTCTGAATCGAGATTTCAATTCAATTTTTGTCAATAACCCAGCCATAAATCTTCAGTTAGCTCATATACGGTCTTCTATGGAGCAACTTATAACAATGAAAACTCAATAAGATTTCATTAGCTAATTTAACGTTACTAGTTGAAAATGTGTTAAATTCTATAAGCAACATTAAATTACTAATAGAATTTTTTTTAGTATTTTGCCATTAGGATCTAAAATTACTGTACAAGTAATAGAAATATTTATATTCGGTACATTTGCTACTAAACAATAGCAATAATACTAATAGTGGATTAACATTTGTGGATTAGATGTCATTAACTATTTACTAGGTTACTATAATTTACTAATATTTAATTTTATGTACAATATACTTAGCGGTATATTATACCAACGTCAGGAAGGGCATTCGGTAGGTGAGCGCCTAGAGATTATAAGGGATTGACTAATAATATGGTATGGGACAGAGAGGAGCAGAGAAGCTCTATTCATATCCCGTCACTTATTAAACTAAGAATAAGGGAAGATGATGATGATGAAGATAATAAACTTAGCTGAGTGGGAATAAATGCTAATCGTTTACGTAGTTCAGCCTGAACTACACACAATATTGAGCGATCATTTAGCGAACAGTTTCTGCAGCGTCATCCCGCTCATAGCCGTGCCACTCGGCAGAGCCGCTGCAGTGTTACCACTGCTCTGAGTGTTACCACTGCTGCCATGAAGCATCATGCTGACAGGGTTGTTCATGATATCAGCGAATGCTGTCAGGAACTGAGCCGCCATGAGGTCATCGATGACTCTAGCGTCAGATGACGTCGTGACTGACATGAGAGTCAGCGGCGTCAAGTCATCTGACTCGTCAGCAGGTGCTGGTTCAACCCTTGAGCCCCCCACAGCCAGGATGCAGGTCTGTGGAGGGTTGATGACCGCTGAGAACGAAGAGATGCCAAACATACCGAGGTTTGATATCCTGCACATAGATAAATATAAATAATTATATATAAATGAATTTATAAACTAGTAATTCAAACGTGCATGAACTAGTAAGCGTTGCATAGGTGTTACAAAGTTAAAAACAGTATGCAAAAATATAGAGTTAATCAATCAATCGATCAATTAATACACAAATAAATAATAAATCAATCAATTAGTCAAACTATACGTCAGCCTGCTAGACAGACCAATTAGATGATTAGTTACAGGATAAATGTAGTACAGACATGACTCAGTCTTAATTCAAATCTACATTCAGCATATCAACCACGTAGCAATCAATGAGAGCAGGATTTAATCTGTATTCAGACTGCATGAAAAGCCATACAAATTATAAATTAATAAATTTATAAACTAGTAATTCAAACGTGCATAAATTGGTACATGTTGCACAGGTGTTTCAAAGTTAAAACAGTATGGAAATAAACTGCTAAACAATTCTAATTAATTATTGTAACTAAGTAGCTCTAAACATACGTAAAGGAGCCTCCCTGAAATTCGTCTAATTTCAATTTTCCAGCTCTTGCTCGACCAGCTAAGTCCTAAAATAGTACAAAAAAATAAATATTTGATAATTATCAAATAATTATTTATTATTATTATTATTATTATTATTGACAAATATTCAATATATTAGATTCACTTATTATAATGAGTGAATCTAACTTTGTCAAAAAATATGACTAAACTTACTAGCTAGGATCTCAGAATTTTCTTCTTTTGCTGAAAAAATCTAAGACTGCTTGCAAAAAATTGAGAATACAACTGAGTTCTGGACAGGATATATAGTGGTAAACAAAAAGGCCGCAGACAGAGCTTCAGAAGATGTACCGACCACGCTAATCACTACATTTGAAGTGCTTCAGCTTAATAATAATAATAATAATAATATAAAGGTTTAACGTCCGTTTCCTCATACAAGGATGAAGTTAGGGACTTGTTCAGTCAGATGACAGTCGTTGAAGCATCCCTTAGCGAGACAGAAGGCTCTAAGTCGTATCGCCTGCCACATGGCAATATACATGGCGACATACATGACTCTATTGCGTTGTGTCCACTACAGAATAGGCCAACCGTAAACTGAATGTGTAAGAATCGACTAAGCTGAAACTGAGAAAGGCAATGAAGCAGATTATTAGTAAGAATATGTGCCTTGAACATGACATTTGTCAAAAACGCTAGAGACAGAGAGAAACAGTAGAGAATGAATAATTAGTTTAAACTTCCATGATCTGAAAATTTCTGAAACTATATGAAACGAAATAGATATAAATTATTGTAAAATTTTAAATTTAATTTTTGAAATCTATGTCAACCTTTACTTTAGCCGCTATTTCCTCTACGCTCAGATTTACGGCATTTTTAACAATGGGTGTGATGAGCCCGTTATCTGTTGCCACGGCGATGGATACATCAATACTACTAGAGGACTTAGCTGAGTCACCGCTCCACACGGAGTTCACACCGGGTACACACTGTAGTCATAATGTAACAATATAAAAGATCTGTGTCACTGCTCCACATACAATATAAAAGAGCTGAGTCACTGCTCCACATACAATATAAAAGAGCTGAGTCACCGCTCCACATACAATATAAAAGAGCTGAGTCATCGCTCCACATACAATATAAAAGAGCAGAGTCACCGCTCTATATACAATATAAAAGAGCTGAGTCAGCAGAAGACAGAGTAAAACATTGTTTAGGATTTCCATTAATTTATGATTTATTTAGGATTATTGTGTATTTTAAGGAATTTAGTTCTGATCTTAATTTCATATAGATAATATATAAAAATACCGTAGTCTGAAAAAATAACATATAGAAATAACTAGCTTCAATAGCATGCATGCAATGAGACGGAAGTATAAAAACGTTTGCTATACGATAAAAAAATAATTTACAGAAAGGTAGAAAAAAGCAGCAGCACAGTAAAAAAACTAAAATAGATTCTTCTTCTAACCAACCTGCAGAGCCATTGCTGCAGCCTTGACAATGAAATCGTTTACTCCCACCTTGATGCCTGAGTCTGCTCAACACACAGTTCAACACTAGTTCAACACACAGTTCAACACACAGTTCAGCAAAATAGACTATCACATCCTACCCTAGAGTCAAGACTATACTGTACCAGGATCTTAAATGCAATATACATGTAGAATAACAATTCTACTACAGCAATGTACAGTATAAAGGTAAAAATGATTATATTAAATACCATTCATCTTGATACTTTAAATACGTATACAAATTAAATACAGTGGCATAGTCGGTAAGATACTCGACCGCGGATCAGTAGGTGTGGGGTTCAAATCCTGGGCGAGCTGACATCGCTTTCGAGTGAGGAAACTGACGTTAACCTTAGCTTTAGCTTTTTAAAGTCATTTATATACATTCTAGAATGTTTTTATCATCATCATCATCATCTTCACTTGAATCCCAGGTTAACAAGAATCGGGATACGATTTCGTTCGTCTTACAATTAATTTTGGTAATTTTATAGAGCCTAGGCGCTCACCAACTGAATGCACTTTCTCACGTTGATTTGGAATTTAGTGCTTTGTCACCTTTTACCACACATACAGTCCACGGTTGATCTGTTCTACAGCAACCCGGACACATCACAGCACCAAACCGGACACAACACAGAATAAACCCAGACACAACACAGCACCGGTACTTTCTAGAATCTTTTAAAATATAAAATATGACATCATATATAAATATCGATTAGCCACTTACTCAGCAACTCTTTTCTTAGTCTCAGAATATTGTCCATTCTGCAGTCTATGGTAGCATACGTGTGTGGGATCTTAGTCTGTATATAAGCAATAAGGGCAAATGAAATTAAAATCATGTTCATTTCAAAATTTTCATTGAAATATTTTCTGTTTCATTTCCACTATAAAAATTGAAACTGAACAAAGTATTACTTCGCTATTTTAAATCATCTAAGAAAGCATATTAATGATGCACTTTTCATAAATGTTTTAGAATATTTATACTGAGTTTTTATAACTGTCAAATCAGTCAACTAAAACAAATAAAAATATTAATAAACCGTTGCTACAAATGCCATCCATTTATATAAACAACAAGCAAGAAATGTAGAATGAACTTGAAGAACTTCAAGATGTAAATTGACTACATTATCTGACCTGGCTGGAGCCAATGGCGATGTCGGTAAGATATTCGACCGCGGATATGCGGGGTTCAAATCCTGGGCTCACCGGCCACTGACATCGCTTTGAAGTGAGGATATTGACATTAACTTTAGCTTTAGCTTTTTTCTACCTTAGATTCAGTCAGCCTCTTTGCTATCACACTCCTCATGGACGTCAGCTGTATATCTGTGTAAGAAGCTGCATCCCCCACCCTAGCAGCTGCTGCCGGGGTGGGCTTAGCTGTGGGGGCAGGCCTGGCAGCTGCTGGAGGTGGAGCCACAGCAGCTGGGGGCGGAGCCACAGGCTTAGCTGCAGCAGGCTTTAATCCCTTACTCTTTATGTACTTGAGCAAATCACTAAAATTAACAGCAAAATTATATTTCATAAGAAAATTACAATGATTAACCATGCATCTCACTTTAGTCATTCATTTCAAACCTGCTGGAGAATGAGAAGTGAAAATTGTAATATCACACAATCTGTTTTACATGGAAATTGCAAAATTGGAAAATTGAGTATTACATTGAAGCCTAGAGGACTTATTAAAAACTAAACTTCTTACATGAAATATATATAATTAAAAACTGCTTAATTTTAAGTCATATGAATTACATTGATATGACATGAATGAAAAGTACAGAAGCAATACATCCAGAGTTTATTTCCTGTTTACAACTAGTCAGACGTGTAAAAAAAGCACTTTAGAAAATTAGCGATTAATTTTCAATTTTCTTCTCGAGTTGATTTCACTATAACATATCATTCATCAATAACTCTAGAAACAGAGAAACACAATGAAAAAGCACCTAAGTAGCCAAGTTCTAAAGCTGAAAGCTACATTATGGTAAGAATAAGCAGTCAGACGTAAAGGTTATAGTCACTATTTACTGCTATTAAGCATACTGCTGTTAGAAGACAACTGCTACACCAAACAAACCCTTTAAGAAGTCGACCATGAGGACCAGTGGCTGAGACTTCCTGAGGCTTAATGTTGTAAACTTCTAGTATAGACCTAACGGCAGGTCCATAGCTGTGGCTGGAGCACAATAAATAACAGCTTCATGACAACAGCTAGTATAGACCTTAGGTCCTTAGCTGTGACTAGAACACCATAAATAACGACTTTATGACAACACCTACCATAGGTCTCATGCAGGTCCACAGCTGTGATTAGAGCACTATAAATAACAGCTTCATAATAAGATATCAATTCATTGCTACAGCATAATATTTCTACTCAAACAGATTTCCAACTCAAGCTTAAAAGTCTAGTTTTATATTACTTGTAGGACCACAATAACCTGACTATGAAAATCTCACACATCAAGTAGATGAACTTACACATCAAACTTTCCAGCTGGTTGACCTGCAGTAGCTGAGGCAGCTGTTCCAGCAGCTGCAGCAGTCGAGGGCCCAGCAGCTGACTCAGCTGGCACAGAGACTTTCTGCCAATCCTCACCAGGCTCAGCTATGAGAGCTATCAGAGTCCCCACCACTATATCAGTGCTGTTGTCAGGCTTCTACAATCAGTCAGTCAGTCAGGCAGTCAGTCAGTCAGTCAGTCAGTCTGTCAGTGAGTGAGTGAGTGAGTGAGTGAGTGAGTGAGTGAGTGAGTGAGTGAGTGAGTCAGTCAGTCAGTCAGTCAAACAAGAGCTATCAGAGTCCCCACCACTATATCAGCGCTGTTGTCAGGCTTCTACAATCAGTCAGTAAGTTTGTCAGTGAGTGAGTCAGTGAGTCAGTCAGTCAGTCATTCACATGAGAGCTATCAGCGTCCCCACCACTATATCAGCACTGTTGTCAAGCTTCTACAATCAGTGAGTGAGTGAGTGAGTCGGTCAGTCAGTCAGTCGATTGATCGATCAATCATTCAATCAATCAATCGCTCAAACAATATAACTCAGTCAGTCAGTCAATCAATCAATCAAATCAATGCTATCAGCGTGTCTACAGCGACAACAGTGATTTTTATTAGACTTTGCCAGACTTTCGTTTAACCCACACAAGTCTCAAACTCTACAAATAGAAGTCTCACAAAACGTTCTTCATTTACACAAACCTCACAATTTTACAATGGTAAAAGAATCGCAGTATATTATCTATGACAAAATCTAGCATTCTGCATTCAAAACCAATCCAATACGAAAATCGTTATTAATAAAATGATTTTAAACAAAACAATCAGCAGATTTTTGTATACACTGCTTTCCTAAATGCAATTTTATACATATCAAACATAACATATATACATACGAGAATTTTGAGAAGTAATTTAAACGTTAAGTACATACCAAAATCTTAGCGAGAGTTCCTTCCTCATCAACTTCAAATCCTAGCACAGCTTTATCAGTCTGTATATCACAAAGTACGTCACCAGGGGCAACAGCGTCACCTACATCATCTCTCAAGTTATCATTATATTGTTTCATCGACATTATTAAGTTAAACAACTTCATTTACATCACCTAATTATCATTTAAATATTATCTACATCATTATCAAATTATCATCTTACTACATCATATCGTTTCAACAGCTTAATGAACAGTAATTGAAGGAGAAAGTAATTCAATAAGATTAAATGCTACATGCATCTTTACAGAGATCAACAGCTAAATATGATAAGAATTACAACCTTCTTTCTTATGCCACTTTATTATAGTTCCAGCTTGCATCGTAGGTGATAAAGACGGCATACGAATTTGAAATGGATCTACACAACAATATGACATACATTAAATATAGGAAGCTCAGTATACATAAAAATAATGCGCACAAATAGTTTAAAACTGCTACAAGCTTTACTGAATCCAACAATAGATCCTCTAGACAATTGATTACATATTTTATTACATGATAACACTGGTTTGTTTATGCAGCCATTTAATAGGTACATTTACATGGATCTAAAGGAAAAAATTAACTACTTATCTCCGGAAATAGAGTTTAAGTGAGATGAGTCCTTCTGTTCAAGCTTAAAATAATACCTAAGAGGGGAAGGAAAATTATAAGGATACTGATCATTTAGAGGGAATGCAAAGAAAAACATTGTGATCTATTAAGCGATTCAGTGCAATAAGTTATGGGATAATTTGTGAGTATAAGTTAAGTTCAGTTCATCTAACATTTCTTCCCTGTTCCTGCTACCTACTTTGCTTGTAAGGATAGGAGAAATGAAGGATGGTAGCAGCCATAGTAAATTCTGGTAAACCTTGTAGAATAATAAAAGAGTTTAAAGCATTAAAATGTTTATATAGAGTTGTGCCAGGTAACACAAGTATATATTATTACGATCTCGCAAGAAATAACACTATTACACTAAATTTTCTCAGTAACGCAATTGCAATTGTATATCATGTTGCGTATCTAGTGTGTGTAAACAAGCATTTGATGCTTTCTAACTCGGAACGGCTACGTTTTGGTTATTCTACTTTATTCAAATGTCAAGGTCAATAGTGTTGACTACCTCCCAGCGCAGCACTGATGTGGAGCTCACGGGCGGGAAGCCCATGCCTTGAGGAGAGATTAGAGACGACAGACTGAGCTCCGAGCGTCTGAAGACGGAGGTTGAGAGCAGTTAGGGAACCTCTCATAAAACCTCCAACTACTCTCATCGTAGCCATCTTTATTGTTTACAACGAAATGTAAACATTCGCTGATTATTCTTCTTCGGTATTGCCTGCGTTTAAATACGAGAGGTTAGTTAAGAATTACTTTCATAACTTAAAAAAATATTTGAAATTCCAAAAATAATTGATAAAATCATTGCAATTTTTTAGCAAAAGGTCGATGTACGTGATTCAAACGAAGACTTCCGAACATTGGATGAAAGAGAATTCCTGATCTGCGGTGCAGCATGCCGGGAAGAACGAGTAGATAGCTTAGAGCGTGAAGGTAAGCTAGGTATAACAAGAGTAATTAATTTACAAGACCGAGTAACAGCAGGCTGCATCACTTTAATTTTAATGGAGACATACAAGTTTGTCCAGGTGTGGTGTTGGGCTTGCAGGTTAATGATGCCGTTTAATGTTCGATCGCTATGATACCGTGGCTTGCAATTGGTACATTGTAGGTTGTTTAATCGTTCTCAGACCATTTTCAACGTTGATTGAGTGATTATAGAGTTCTAGTTATGTGAATTCAAAGATCGATTCTAGGCAATCTATGGTCACACCATCTTAAATTTGTACTGGTTTCTGGATTTTGGAATTTGAACAGTTTTGGACCTTATTTTTGCTCATCGTCTTGGATTTGCCTATATAGTGTTCGATTTTATCATGGGTGATAGAAGCACTATGTTACGTTATGTTATGTTATGTTATATTACGCTATGTTATGTTATTGTATCTATCCAACTTAATGTCTTAATAGCGTAGGGGTAACGTCATGAAGTTTTGAATGACAGATCCTGAGGTGAATTGAACCCTCGTGGGTTCGAATCCCGGCCGCGCTTATCTGAGAGTAAAATCTCGGACATTCACTGGACTGGTTATACGGAAAATGGTCTAAATTGCCTAACGGTTTAAACATGTAGTATTAAAAAGTGATAGATATCAAAATAGTTGATTATTCACTATAATGCGTGTTTACTTTTTTACTTTTTTTCAACCACAAAATTTAAATAATTTCAAACTTTGTGGCAAATTGCTATCATTAGTCATATAATAAGTTTGTTTACCTGTTCAGGTGTGATAAGTAAATAAAACTAATAACAATTAATTAGTTTTCAGGTTTTTGTGCATTGAACAATAGTCCAGTAATCCAATATAGTAATATTTCAAACACACGTTTACATTCGTTTAATCTAAATTGTTTTATTTCATATTGACGTGGTTCTGAATTTCGTTTTTTAATGTTATTTCATGTGTGGATGTAAAATATTTATATTTGGTAGAGATCAATGGTTTCTGTAAGTCATTGTCTTCTAAATTGAAATACCATTTCCTAAATTCAAGCTAGTGTAATGTAAAGGCCTTCAGTGAGGACAGATATTAGCAGTTTGTCTCTTTCTCAAAGAGTCACAGATTTGTGAAATTCTTTGAATGGCTAGGTCGAGATCTAAATGAATATTCGATGAATAATGGTAATAATGCAGTAAATACACTATACTATTTATCTATAAATTTTGGTTGAAGATAGAACAAGTAGCTAATATTAGCTTTCCTCACTGTACCTGCTGCTTGTGTTAAAATGGAGAGTGTGACGATTCATTATAAACTTGAACTGTTCACTTTTTATTGGTTAGCAGATTAAGCAGAATGGAACACATTGCATACAAATCAGCAGGTGGGAAACGTGAGCAAGACAGGCTGATATTCCTGAAATACTTTCTCTTTACCTACAACCTTTTGATTTTTGTAAGTATTAAGAGATGGACTACTTGGCAGAAGTGGCAGAAATAAAGGCAACAAAAATCGATTATAGTTTTGCTTTGATCCATTACATTTTCAAGCTGTCTTAAGGCAAAGCCAATCTGATGAGCTCAAAAGTATTCCTAAAATTGTGCTTGTTCAAAACTCCCATTAAATGTTTGACAGAAATTGCAGAAATTATTGCAGAAATTAATACAAACTCAATTAGATTCAATTTTGTAAAACAAAATTTATAAAACTAGTTAAAACATGACTGACAAGAGTGCTAAAATTAAGTCAGTTTTGCCATTTCTGCCAATTAGTCTATCTATGATAGTGTTGTGTTAAATTTCGTTACTCTTTTATTTGGTACAAATTTTCAAATTATATTGTATGCTCAGTATGATGATTCTTAGTATTTGTATCATGCTGCTTTACATTTTCTCATATTAATTTATCTGTTTTCAATGTTTAAAACACACATTATAGTGAATAATCAACTATGTTGATATCTATCACTTTTAGAACCACATGTGTAATCCGTTAGGCAATTTAGATCATTTTCCGTATAACCAGTCCAGTGAATGTCTGAGATTTTACTCTCAGATCCGCGCGGCTGGGATTCGAACCCACGAGGGTTCAATTCACCGCAGGATTTGTCATTTAAAACTTCATGACATTACCCCTACACTATTTAGACATTCTTTTTAGTTATTCATTATTAGTTTATTTATTCATCAATTATTTGTTTCTGCTTTATATATTGTCTCGTTTATTTTTATTGCTCATTATACAATGACTTTCTTCTTCACATCACATATTGGACTAATTTGCATGATTTTTTTTTTTATGTTAAGATGTTAGCCTATGTACTTCTGAATGTTACTATGTGTGTTTGTTAATCTGTATAGGTATTACCCTGTGTACTATAGAATGTTACTATGTGTGTTTGTTAATCTGTATAGGTATTACCCTGTGTACTATAGAATGTTACTATGTGTGTTTGTTAATCTGTTTAGATGTTACCCGGTGTACTATTAAATGTTACTAGGTGAGTTTGTTAATTTGTTTAGATGCTAGCCTGTGTACTACTGGGAGTTGGTATATGGCTGGCAGTGGATCGTAACTTTCTCACAACAATCATCGGCAACAACCTCTACGCGGCAGCCGTGTTTATGATCTTAGCCGCTGGAGGAATCATCTTCTTCGTGTCGTTCATCGGCTGCTGTGGGGCAATCACTGAAAGTGTGCTACTACTCGGAATTGTGTGTAATAGTTATCATAATAATATATTATAGTAGACCTATTGATGTGATTACTGTATTACTGCTATTAATCACTATTATATCACTATTATACTGTATTAATCACTATTAATTATAGTGATTATAGTTATTACTGTATTCTATAATTGCAGTACAGCAGAATGAGTAAGTAGTATTGTATAATTGAACCTCTACATGTTAATACACGTTTGATGATGTTCACTTTCCTACTCTTCGTTGTTGAGTGAAATAAGGGAACTTGCTAGATATTTTACTTTGAATTTTATTTGACAGAAAAGCAATCAGTGCTCAGGGCAATACCCATTTGTAGATCACATAAACTTCCTCAGTTAGTTAGAAGAGTAATGTCTGTCTTCAACTTTCAAGTTATTTTTTAAAACACAAGTAGTTTTTTATTGATTTCATGCATGGTGTTCAGTTTACAATTTAAGTCTAGGAATCTCGATAAATATTGATGTATACTGTATATATTATATTGACCTGTGTGACCATCATGGAGTTGAGATGGCTATTCGCATTATTACAACTTCTCTGCCCAGTGTATATATTAAGAGTACCTAAAGTAATCTGTCTGAGCAATTTTCATGTTATATTTTAAAGAAAATATTCTTGGCATTATTAGTTCATTTTCATTTAATTGTTTTCTGGAGTTTGCTAATGTGAGAAAGTGTACATTTCGTAATCTTGTCAGTATTATGTTAACAATATTAGTTATTTTTAAGTTCAAAGTAATTGATTGTCTTTGGCCAAACTATTAGTGTATTAAATTATTAATAAAAAACCAAAATTAAAGAATTAATAATAAATAACAAAATATAATAATATACCACAATTATTGTATTGGTATGTGTAAAGCTGTGTTAAATGCGTGTGCTTTGCAGTTCTTTGTTGTGCTATGTGTGACAACGTTAACACTATTGCTTGGAGGAATCCTGGCCATAGCATTCAGAGCTCAGGTATGAAATTACATTAAATATTTCAGTAAATTGACATTGACTTTGTAATAATGTAAATGTCTCTGTATCTATAAAACATATTTGAATTTCCATAATTAAATTACAAATTAATGATAGACTTCAATGTATGTAAAAAGTATGTTTTTTGGTAATGTATGTTGTATGTATGTTAAATTTTGTTTGTATATCAAGTTCAATGACTAATTGCCAAATGTAGTATCCTTGACGAAATATTAACTCTTACATATTGAGTTCATCAGTCTAGAAGATGCAGAATTAAACAAGAAAGTACCCAGAAATTGAAGGCTGGTTAAGGAAAGTTTTTTTTACCGGATATTATTCATCTCCAGTTATATATGAGTTTGGTTATTGCGTACTGTTCATTGCTGTTGTTGTTCTTCTATTGTTATACTTATGCTGTTATTGTATTGTACTCTTTGATGGCCTAATTTTTATTTCAATTTCTTTTGCACATTTTTTTGCACTTCTAGGACTTATTGCACTTATTACTTAGATTCTAATAATGCTTATTTAATTATTTTTTGTCATGCACGTTCATTGATGTGATTATTCTGTGAGATATTGTGAAAAAAAACATATTTCTCTCTCTCTCTCTCTCTCTCTCTCTCTCTCTCTCTCTACTTATGCGAATATCTGCATTCTCTGTTGGGCATAGATTGGGGATGAGGTTAAAACCAGTATGTCGACCACACTGACTGAGCATTACGGATTTGGATTTGAGAGTTCTTACAACAGAGCTGTGACTGATGCTTGGGACAGAGCCCAGGAAAAGGTTTGACTTAACAGCAAACTTTATCAATTAGAGCATTTTAATGTCAGGTCCATATTTATTTACATTAAATATTTACATAGTATTAAATATATACATTGAAAGTATTTACATTAATTAATTATATGAAATTATACCTTTTTTATGAAATTTTTATGAAATTATGAAATATATATACAAAATCTAATATGAAAATAAGAAATTGTGTTCAGAAACTATTCAGAATTCTGTAATGAATTGTCATCATCCATCTTAGTGACAAAGTTCTATATTTTTATGTGATCACCACTTAATTAAAGGTTATTATTTAAAGCACGGTTTTGTTGTTTTGCATCAAATTATGGGCTGTGTTGCTCAGTTTTGCTTGCTCTACTAGTTAGATATTGATAATGCTAGAAAGGAAACTTCATATCTCTGGTTTTACTAACTATAATGCTAAATTGTTTTCTGTCGTACACTTCCTCAGTCTAAGTGAATTTGCAGATCCTTCCATAAACTTCCAACTTTACTATCTATAATGAGAAGTCTCAAATCTATTTTAACACTTAAAACTTTGCCATAACTGAGAAACACAGAATGAGAAACACAGACGTGCCATGTGATATAAAATTAGCTTTATAAACTGTAGAAGTAAATATCATTGAGAATTTTTAGAGTATGAATTCAGAAGAATTATAATTGCAGAACTTAAGGACAATAACAAGTTTTAATAACTATAAATTTCAGCTAATTTTACTAGCTATAACTGCATTGTAAGTGAATTTGGTAGAAATCAGATTTAAATTCTTTTTAACATTTATATAAGCTAAATATATTGTAGTTAGTTATTCTGACCCTGGTTAGCTTAAACTGGGATTATAGAGAAGAAGATGATGAATATATTACAGTTAGAGTGTTGTGCAGTGGAGACGAATGGTTGGTCTCTGTACCTGACCTCTAAGTGGTATAGTGCTCAGGTGTGGACTCCAGGTAACCCCCTCACCCACCGCCACCTCTTCTCCAGATGTGAACAAACCTGGATCACTTTCCCCATTGTGACCCATCAGTGCATTAGACTGTACACATTTCTAAAAAAATTTTAATAAAGATTGTACAGAAAAATAAAAATTCCTTTACTGTTATGCTAGCGCTTGCTATTTTCTGCTTTTTATTTATTCGCTTCTCCTTTTATTCCCTTATGTTTTAATTTTCAGTTGCAATGTAACTTCACCAGTTTCATTGTTTAAAAATATGTGTTATGAATTGTCAGTTGATATTATAAGATACTGTCTTATACTACAGGTTCTGCTATATTTCTAGTCTGTTTTAAGCATTGATATGTAAGGTTTGAAAGGAATTTTATAGGGTTTGTTGAATTTTACTTCAAACAGCTTCAGTGTTGTGCAGTGACAAGCAATGGCTGGTACTTATATCGACAGAGCAAATGGTTTCAGTATTTTGGAGCCCAGGACGGTCGAGACATTACTTATGAAGGTTAAGATCTGCCTAATATATCAATCAGTAACTCTCAGTACTTTGCTTCGAAAAAAGGTCTAACTAATCAGTAGGTAACACATTAAAATATCTTACTACTATCTCTGCTCTGAAGTCAGTAGCTTTATGTTAAAGACTTGACTTATCAACAGTTACACTTTGAAAATATGTTAATTCTATCTAAAATTCTGAAAATATTATGTTAGTGTATGAATAGTAACCATTGATCAATCAATCGAAATTTCTTTTTTCGATAACTGCAACATGATATGTTAAAAATTGTCATATACTCATGATCAGTTTGCACAAATTTAAAAATCTCATTTAATTTAACGAAATCTTGCTATATTATAAATGGTAATTAAAAGTACAGTCCTTAGCTTCAGTTACACAAAACAACTGAACAGAAACACGTAAATGGCAGAATTTGCAGTGACCCTAAACTTGAAACTCAAGTTAGGTCGACTGGGTATACTAAATCGATAATAAAACGATTAAGGTTTTATGAAACACATTGTGCAGTCGATGTATTTAGTGTAAGTGCTTGATTCTGCTTCTTATGTATAGCTTGTATTTCTTTATCTTGGCCGATTATCTAGAGAACTTTGTATTTATAGCTTCTTGATTTCTTGTGTTTGTTCTATATTTTGCAAATACAATGTTTCATAGACATTGTCTACACTCGTAAAGTAAACGCTTGATCCTATATTTACCTTAATTCCATCCTGTACTGTATGTTTTATTTTACTGTTTTAATAGTCATAATATTAACCAAAATTAGCGTTACTTATTATTAGAAATTAAATCTCAGAGTGAATGTCACTGTAGCTCTTCCTGGTAACACTATTTCCAATAATTTGTCCATCGGTTAACATTTTAACTGACTGCCTCCGATGCACATAATTAAATCAGTTGGATTTGAGTTTCGGATGAGACGATCTCTGACTAAAATTTCGAACTTTCAGAAGAGCAGTAAATGGACTGTCTAACCTTATTATATAGATATCATCACGAATAATTATCCATAACATTTGCTTATAATGTGGATTAATCGTTAAAGATATATCGTCTTGCTCTCATTAATCTGTCTGCTGAACTAAAATGATATAGGTTAGCTATATAAAGCAAATAATCAATATGAATTATAGGCCTACAAACATGTGTAAGGTCTTTTAATTAATGACTTTGAAAGTTTTGATGATCAGTAAGTTTTTTTTAAAGATATTTTGACAGTCTGTGCTTGATTGATGGAGTTTTTAGAATTTCATTCATTCTTAAAAGTACTCTCTGAGTTTGATTCTTTTCAGTTTAGGTATTACTGAATTTCTTTTAGATTAATTAATTAATTAATTAATTAATTAGTTAATTACTTGACGGAGCGACGACTAACGTCGCCAGTATTTTTTAAATTAAAGAAGGCCTATTCTTTGATTTAAAAATTTTACTATTGATTGGGTGTACGGACAAAAGCCCTCCCGGACAAAAGTCCCCCGGACAAAAGCCCCCCGGACATAAGCCTCCCGGACAAAAGCCCCCCCGGACAAAAGCCCCCCCCCGGACTTCAGAGATCAGTTGAACAAAAGAACATCGTTATTTGCATGTTATAATTCTGTAGTTTTGACGCCCCTTACCCAGTAAATGTTAGTCGAAGCTGAGGAAGGCACAGGGGTCCACCTCGCCATAATCAGAATCCCCCAAGAATAATGGTATATCATGATTGATGATTTAAAAATCCTCTTGTCTGTGAGCATGAGGAGGAAACGAAAGACAGATAAGAGTCGATCGAGGCGTTCTGTGCCATGGACCTGCCAGTAGACTGAGAGAGAGAGAGAGAGAGAGAGAGAGAGAGAGAGAGAGAGAGTGTACATGTATAAGATTAACAGCTGCATGACTGAACCCACTCTAGTGACGTACATGATCAAGAATGATCGGAGATATGAGAAATATTCATAAATAAATGTATAGGCCTACTACATATAGGCCTACTATGGAGCGTGTAACACTTCAATGGCCTCAAAATTATTTTATATTATTTATAAATCACGATGTATAATTATGTGAAATCACAGTATAATTATGTGCAATTATAGTAGGCCTATTATTATGTAAAGCTAGTATTTCTCATTTCTCAGATTGATGATGCACACAATTAACAGCTCTGATTATCCGCTGTAGCGAAGGTCAAATTATGATGCATCAGTATTCAGTTTTCCAAATAATAAAAGAACGCTTGCGATTGGCCAAATTCTCTGTAGCCAATATGTATTACCGTTTCGAAAGCTCATGCCGAAATTCTTTTTGTTGAGAATATTTAAGTAGGCCCTATTAAATTCAATACACTATAAAGAGCAAAAACTCCATTGTTAACAAATGTCTCCTCTATTATCTATTATGTGTTTATCAATAACATAATATGTTATGTGTATATCTATGATATCCGGGAGGGCTTTTGTCCGGGGGGCTTTTGTCCGGGGGGGCTTTTGTCCGGGGGGCTTTTGTCCGGGAGGGCTTTTGTCCGGGGGGCTTTTGTCCGGGAACCTATTGATTGATTGAATTTCTTAAATTATTAATTGATAAATTTTATTGTTAATAGATTGAAATTGTATGATTATATATTATATAACATGGTTCGTTTATCATCCGAGTGTCTACCATAAATGGCTGATTGGTATATCATGTTGATAAACTGATATTATTTCTAATTTATTTCCTTGCCTTCTTCTGTTCTTGATTGATTCTTTTATTAATTAACTGATTCTGTTTTGACTGACTGTATGAGAGATTGATTGATGACACTGTTGACTGATTGATGACACTGTTGACTGATTGATGACACTGTTGACTGATTGATGACACTGTTGACTGATTGCTGACAGAGGCTCACCGGCCCTATGTACCGCAGTCCTGCTGTGTTAAGGACAGATTGTGGAGATACATAAATCAGGACGTGTGTCAGAACTGGAGACTAGGACCACCAGGAGCTCCTGATGATGGCGCTATCAATCGCGCCCTCTACTACACTGTGAGCAGAACTTCTTATTAGTGTTTTAGACGTCCCTGACATCATCATTGTGTACGGAAACAGACATTAAACCTTTATTATTATCATTATTATTGATGTTTATTAAACCATGCACCCTATTTCACATCGTCCCACAGGATAAGTCGTTGCCTTAGGCTGGCATCTCGTTGCTTAGGCTGATAACTTCGCTATGGAATTAATCTACAAGAGGTTATGCATATTGTTGAACCCACTGTTACCAACATTTACTGAAGTTAGACTATGTAACATGTAGCTTAATTTCGTAGATTTTTACACGATTAGAATTTCATGTGATTTTTAATCTTTTTCATTTATTTCAATCCAGAGAATTGCTAGGTGGCTTCTATTACTTTATAGTTAATTTCAAATTCAATTAAAATTACTGTGTGAATTCTATAATTATCGTTAATATTTTCTTTAAAATCTTAACTACTGGATCACTTGCAGGAATATATTCAATGCGCCAACATTGATTTCGCTAATATTGTGCACAAAAAATAATGTTGAAAATGTAACATTGTGTTTGATGGTCACTTATTACACAGGGCTGTTACGACGCTGGGTATAATTACCTTATGAGTAATTCCATCATTCTGATAACCCTAGGAATCATCATAGGACTAATACTGGTAACTATTTAATCAAACAAATCAATCAATCAATCAAACAATCCAGACACTCTGTGATGGAGTAATGAATACTAGCATTTATGGCTAATTTTCTGTATTTTGCGTAATTTTGGACCCATTTGCTTTTTCTCATCAGCTTGGATTCGGTTCTATGGAGCTCGATGTTGTCATTAACGACAGTTGCGCTCTAATTGTTATTGTTTGTCAGGATATCTTTAGATTAGATTTCAATTCAAGCGAGTCATAACTTATTTTTGAAAGATCTTCATGAGAAATTAGCTCCTAATTTTTAAGTTTGCTTCTATCTAACTATCAAATGTTTAATACATAGTAACTTTAATTTTATACTGCTAAACATTTGCTTTACAGAACTTTCTTATTCATGACGAAGTTTTAAAACTGTTGCTTATTTTGTGCTTAAATAAATGCTATGGGAACCTGACTTTGTGACTGAACTGCACATTGAAGGATCACACATTATGGCTGAAAGTTTACACCACAGCCGATAACATGCTCATCCTTTTAATCTATTACACTTATGTGCAACTGCAGAAACCGCAATCTGATGTTATTTTCTTCTACATTTATTTAGCACCATTTTGCATCGAATCACCAGCTGAACAATCATACATACGTTCATCATCTGAACATCCTAATGTTCATCATCATCATCATCGTCATCATCATCAGGATGAACCAATATGAGGAACCAGAGGTTGAACCATCAAGATAACTGGATAAAAATCTGCGTGAACCCTAATATATTTGACTTTAAATATATTTGATATAGTAACGTTAATAAAAATTATTTAATATATTTGATATATTTAACGCTAACCTTAATTTATTTTGAAACACAGATTGAGCTATCATGGCATCTTCTCTATTAGGCTGGTAACTACTATAATGTGTTAACTGCTTTATGTTTCAGATTATCGGCACTGTGGTTTCAGCGATGATAATTGTCAGGGTTCGCAGAGCCGAGAAAACTGGATATTAGACATTGTAGAGTCATGGCTCTAGCTTTTTATTACGTAATATTGTGACAATTGTCTGTGTACTAATCAAGACTGGTATTACATTCCTTTATTTACTTGTAGTTCTCTCTCTCTTCAGTGCACTGCCAAATGGCAGGTTCAAGGTACATATTCATACTCAAAGTCTGTCTTCTCGCTCCATAAGAGCACTCCTTAGATCAACAGGTTAATCCCTTCACAAAGTCTATACCTTATCCATACCTATGTAGCCTATATATAGTAATAATATTATTGTCAAGTTTTTAATCAATTGTATAGAGGAATAGTTATGCGAATAACATCTGTATGAAAGTATTTTTATTGATTTCTATATATGCTATGATTTCTTTTATGTCGTTGTCATATGATGAAATGTGTGTTAAATCAGTATTAATTCATGATTGGAGTATAAGCTGCAAGCTTGGCTGCTAGCAACAACAGCATATTTTATCTGTACTGTATACCATGATTTATCTTGTAATAATGTGTTACTTTATCCACCAAGTGCAATCTGTTTAGAAAGTTGTTCAGGGCCTACGTATGTGCAAATGTTATGTATGAAGCAAAACAAAGCAGTATTATTAGATGTGTCTCAGTAATTTATCTATGATCACTATATGGCAACTGATGCTTGATTCTGGGAACCTGAAAATTGATCGACTTAGAAACTGTACTCACGTGGAAGAGTAACGCAATGAGAAAATCTTTACGCTTTGCACATCATTGTTACATCAATGATATCATATTGTTGTAAATGTCAAGCACTTGTGATAAGTATTTTATTTAACAGTTAAATATTGCAAAAGATTAGTTGAATATAGAAATATGTGTCTTGGCCAGTCATCAGATCATCTGGCACTTGCGAGGTTTGAGCTAATTGAGGCCAAGGTTTACATCTGTATGACTTACGATATTATGCAAATCATCAGAATTACGAGTTTTAAGTTGATTACTGCTGCCCCACGCTTCAGTTGTTTTATCTGTCAGTATTAATTGATATTTTGTGATTTTTGTACATAATATAATAAATTCTCGTTTCAATAGAAATAATAAATGCTGCGTGATTATTCTGATCTGAAAGCAAGTTTAATGTGTAAACCTAAGCAAAGGATAACGATAACGTTGGCTTAAAGAAACCATAGATTGCACTCAGTATCGAATTTAGAAATCTTTACTCACAGAATGAGTTATTAAGCCATTGAAATATTTAGATACAAGAGTAAGTCAGAGCATATTCTTTGTTTAGTTCAAGGATCATAAATCACTCAGATCCTCTGAGGCGACAAAACTGACTTTAAATTCTGGTCTAAGTCTGTAAATATACTAACACTCTATAAGGACTAAAATGTGCTACAACAGAACCCTTCTTCTCATGTTCTATGCACATCCATCAACCAACAATTTTAATAAATTGTGAAATACTTTAGACCTTCATTACAATGACTACAAAATTGCTATGAGGAGAGCACTTGAGATCACCTCTATATCACTAACGTCATTTCTGATAATTAGTTGTCTGGACTGCTCCGTACATGTATGTATAAAATACACTGCGGAGATCAAGACATCATAATAAATAGAAAGCAGGATAATATTAACCTTTACAACTATATTCTATATTTCTGTTACAAAAAGAAATGATACAAATCCATCAAACCTGATAAAATACATTAATATATATATATATATATATATATATATATATATATATATATATATATATATATATATATATATATATATATTGATGCAACAGTTTTCAGCATAGCTTCCACAGATACACGTAATAGTAATATGAAGTACGGTCAGGTAGAATTGTACTACAGTTACTTGTTAGTTAGAATCTTGTTAGTTAGAATCGACAATTAACTGCAGTACAATTAACTGCATGGTGTCCTGAGAAATTAACTATATAGCCCAAGAAGTTATCACACGCCAAGCAACCCCAACAACTTTTCACATTTTCTCAGAAAACTTCAAATGGCTTAAACCAGAGTCAACCTGTTTCAGTTCTGTTTTAATTATGTTACAAAGAACATTAAGACTTAAATGAGAAAGAGACTATAACACATTGTTTCAACGTTATTGTTTTATTGGTAACTATAATATATGAAAGCCTATTACCCTCACATCTACACATCACAATCGGTCCATAATTCGACTTAATGATATCGTCGACAGTCAATTCATTAATTTCCTCGCCTGAAGCCGCCGCCCCCTCCCCTGAAACCCCTCCCACCGCCACCTCTAAAACCACGCCCACCCCTGTCACCCCCACGACCTCCTCTGAACCCACCTCCCCTTCCTCCCCGGAAATCTCCCCCACCCCTTCCACCCCGGCCCCCTCCCCGTCCACCTGCAAACAGCAAGATATCAAATGAATCATTAATTAGTATCTAATTAATTATAAGTTATCTACTTAAAATTAATTAGTATCTAATTAATTATTAGCTTAATCAGTATAAGCAGTCAATCATGGAAGAAAAGCCTATAGAAATGTAAAGTTCTTGCATCATAGAATATAATATCATCTTGACTGCCTTTGTTTTTACATTTAGAAAATTGCCGTCTCTCAGATTAACCTTTTACCTAGAACAACACACGCGATTACCGGGTCAACTGGAATGACTTGGGTTTGAACGCAGGACTCTTCAGTCCACCGCATCTCAACTCTCTTATCAGTGGACAAATCAACATCAGCAAAGTAATATTTCATACAAAAAATACGCTAAGATTAACGTCAGTTTCCTCACTCGAAAGCTATGTCAGTGACAGGCGGACCCAGGATTTGAACCCAGCACATACTGATCCGCGGTCGAGTACCTTACCAATATCGCCACTGGCTCCAGCGATGTCGACAAGGCATGATACACTTAAATTAATGCGCGTGAGACAAATTCAGCGTGATACAAATTCAACGTCACCAATATAAACGTTGCAAAGATATAATTTAATTCTTCACCACTAATAGAATCCTAAACTATCGGCAAGAATATCAGCACAACATTTTTTCTTAGCAAATTTCATTAACATAGAGATTAAAGACTAATAGCTTCTGATGCGCTATACAAGTTAAATCAACAGATTAATTTAGCTAAAGGCTTGCCCCAATGAAGCAGTGAAACAATCATACTGCTTAATCATACCTCTTCCTCCTCTAAAACCTCCAGCTCCCTTTGGCTGAGGCAGGAATCGAGCCAATGGTAGAAGCTTAGCGGGGTCAACGAATAACTGTAATACAAATAAACAAGAACTTCAATAAGCTGCATGCCCACACAAATATTTACAATAATTATACAAGTTCCATTTCATACACAGTCACGGTTGTTAGACTTCTTAGTTACTCAAACAACGTTTCAAACTCATTTGAGTAATTAAAAACAATCGTTTCAAAGCAGCTCAGCTGGCAAACTCAGTTGTGCCTACTACCATTAATAAACAAATCTGAGAGAAAATTTGAATAACAATAACAATAATAATAATAAGTAAGTGAAAGAACCTAAACAACCCAATCTCCGCTCAGACCCAATGCTAGATTGATTGATTGCTACCCAGTGGAGACAAAACTAACAAAACTCATTATTGATTCATTCTAGCTCAAACTAAAAGTCAAGTAAAATAGTGTATAATTAGAATAATGGGATAGGCTACATCAATAAATTTAAAAAATAGATTCTAAGGTGCCTTTCACTTTCAGAGGGCTTGAATACACAGCAAACAAATCAGAGAGTAAAATGAACGGCCATACAGTCTACAGCGCCAGTAGAATTTAGTAAAAAGCTGGCAAGGCTAAGGTTAACGTCAGTTTCCTCACTCGAAAGCGATGTCAGTGACCGGCGAGCTCAGGATTTGAACCCTGCACCTATAGATCCGCGGTCGAGTATCTATCAACTTCGCCACTGGCTCCAGCCAGTGGAAGCGCAGTAACTGAACAGCCTCAGAAGTAGAATATTTTATGTTGAAAAAGATTAGTAGGAAATATTCATTTTAAACATAAGTAGGATTATTGTTGCTGCATTACAATGCATACTGCATACTGAAACAATGCATCTAAAATGTGTCAATAGAATATGAATGATCGTAAGTCATTCATTAATATAAATATACATATAGAAATACAGAATTTAATTTTTGTAAACTTACCTTTGTCTTTAGTTGCAGAGATTTAGCTTTAACGTCATCACTTAATTTAACAGATATAAACTGCAAAGAACGTTAAGTAAAACATACAGAAATCTAGCATTTTACACTTAATTCTAATTCTTGTTTCATGCTATATAACAAATGCACAGAAAATATTGACAGAGAAATATAATTCATATATTTAAATATCATATACAATACATATCATGAAAGTACAATTATTAAATTTCCGCAATAACTAGAATACAGTATAAATGCATTTAACTAGAATGTATTCTAGATGCATTTAACTAGAATAAAGTATAGTAGCATTTAACTAGACTATGACACAACAAACGATTGCTAACTTAAAAGCTATAGTTACAATAAAAAGAATTCGTATAGAATATACTTGTAGACAGTAACATACATATATTTATAAATAATTATATAATTGGTGTTGCAACAAATATTTCTGTCCATAGAACTGATATGTAAAATAGCAAAATTCAAAATTTTGCTATACTAAGTTTACTTCAAAATTCTCAATAATTTCTAAAATGTTAACAAAGGATACGTAGTCCTTAATTGGGCCGAATATTTCATCCACTTTTCCGATCTGTTGCTTGTTCTCAAGGAAGACAGGAGCATTGAAGTACGGCACTTTTTCCATTGTGCTCTTTACAACCAAATCATCCTCACAGGGATGTGTGTAGTATCCAAATTCTGCAAATACAAATTGCATACAGTTAAGTTGTACAATGAAGAAATTCTTGAGAAAAGTCTGACAAATGCAGGTCAAAAGTAATGTTAAAATATTTATTTAGAATTTAGAATTGATTTTTCATGCGTATACGTTAAACCTGTATCACATTAGAGATCACAGTATGTATTGAATCTATTAACTTCTCACCAAGTCAGATTAACCATTGGTAGAAATTTATAACACTTTAGCATCAGCCTTCTAAATATATACAAGCACACTAATTACAGCGATAGATTCATTCATTCATTGCATTAAGTAATAAATGGTACGAATAAGCAAGTTTGCTTCTAAAGGCGAACAATTTATCGATTCAATATTACATTGCAATTGTAGAAAATCTAGAACCAAGGGTTTTAAATCTAATCTAAGCCAAGTAAAAGCTGTAAGATCAGTGTTAACATCAATATCATCTCTCAAAAGCGACATCAGCGACAGAGAAGCCCATGATTTGAACACATACATACTGAGAATAAGATATCGGCAATCTAATATCATCGCCACGGGCTCCAGACAATAGACAAGAAGCTAACTGTAACAAGTATAAATTTAAATCAAAATTTATAATTAGTTAAAACAAGTTTTAGCTATTAGCAATTTCAGAAATTTTAGTGGCAGAAAATCTTACCAACAACTTCTTCAGGGGGCCCAGCATCGGCACCTCCCCAGCCCCCACCCCCTCTACCCCCTAAACAAGCAAAACATTTAAAAGTTAAGAAAATATCAAACAATTGAATCCACTGGTCAAAAATATGGAACTAGCTACATCACCAGCCCTTAAAAAAGCTATGATTACTAGTTACTATAATATTTAGAATATTATATATAATTATAACAATTATATAATTTTATATATCACAGTAATCTAGAACCAAGGGTTTTAAATCTAATCTAAGCCAAGTAAAAGCTGTAAGATCAGTGTTAACATCAATATCATCTCTCAAAAGCGACATCAGCAATGTTTGGAATCCTGATCATTTCGAGAAGATACCCAAACTACTTTTAGTTTTATAAATAACTGAAAAAGATGTTGTAAGAGAGCGACTAAAATTCAGAATCCTACTCTCACTTATTAGCCCCTCTCACTAGGCTTTCACTTATATCGTGTGTGATGCACTTAATGTGGGGAACTGATATCTATTAAGAATTAATTAACCCTTTGCGAAAAATTTTGCCCATATTAATTATTTAGGAAATAATAAACTTCAGACATCATTTTAAGACATCATCAGGAAGATGGGAGAGAGAGAAGAGTGGAGGCATTATATACCATGAACCTGCCAGCAGGCAATGCACTGAGAGAGAGAGAGAGAGAGGGAGAGAAAGAGAGAGAGAGAAAGAGTGAAAGAGAGAGAGAAAACTAATATTACATGCAGTAAACAAATTTTCATCAATAAAAAGTTTTAACTAATGATACCTCTAAATCCACCACCACCACCATATCCTCTCCCACCCCCACCACCAAATCCCCTTCCACCACCCCTACCACCTCCTCTGCCTCTAAAACTCATCCTTATAATCTGTCACAACTGAAAATGTACAATAAAGCAAATGAGCAGTTGTTCAGATTAATAGATTCCAAATAACAAGAATTAGTGCAATAAAAAGTTGCACAAAAATTGCATTACTAGCATTTATTAAAGGAAATTGATAACTACGTCTTCTTATGTTTCAATCTCTTAAAGTTGATCGTTTGGATTTTTCAACGTCGAGTTCAATTGGTTTTTATGATTTAGCTACTACAAAGAAGGTGTTAATAAAATATGCTAACACTGGTCCAAATCCTTATTGACAATTAACTGAAATACAATACAATATTTTACTGAAATACAATATTTTACTGAAGCAGATTTTATATACAAATCAATGCTACAAACATTATAGTATAAAATTTTGCATCTTAACAAACAATTATGTTCAGCAAAACTTAAATATAAAAAATGTTTATTTAGTTGCCATACAGCATAACATACACAAATATTCTTCAAAACGCTTACAATCTCAAAAAGTACACCGACTTCAAATGGTAAGATATTTTAGTACAATTTAAGCTTGATTATGAGCATTACCTCATGCTCAATGTATCCTTTGTTTATAATAAAAAAAGTCCATAGCAAAATCAACAAACATGTTCTTTAGGAAACCAATGTACGGATCGAGCAAATTTCAAATCACAAAATCATATCATCTAGCACATACTTCTTAAAACACTATATTTTAAGAAATTGATTAAAATAAGCAAAAATGTATTAATCATGAAATAAATTGGGCATAAAATAAAATAGCAAAATATTAACACTAGATTCACGTGTTTGTTTGGCCGGAAGCACAACACAGAAACGAAACAACTCTGCTTAAATGTAATCGATTAAATCAGAATCTTTTATAAATCAGAATCTTATTAAATCAAAATCTTTTGCTTGTTCCGAAATCTTTGTGCATACAATTTTTGCTAAATAAAGTCACCATAAATAGACTATTGATCAATATCACATGACACAAAAAGAACTGGATGGGTCATGTCCTGAGAGAAGTCTCTTGTTCTTTAATGCCCTTCATATTTGGACTAATTTTCTGAATATTTGAATTTTCACCGTTTTGGATCCTTTTTTTCTCACCGGCAAGGATTTGTCTCAATAGTGCTTAATGTTGTCATTGGTGGCTATAGCATAAACTTTAATTGTTGTTAATATGTCATAAGCGTTAGAGGAATTACAATTATAATGGAGAATTAAGTATGCTATACGATTTTTTTAAACTAATTCGTATGTTGAATTGTTGATATGAAGAGAGATGCAGAGGAGAAAAATATATGTTAAGTTTAGGTAATATGCCTTGGGCCTGCCAGTACGCATATACATGAATATGCACTTAGAGATATCAAACACAAGGCAAATGTTTTACAATTAAAAATTGGAAAAAGTAAATAAATTATAATTGCTTAAAGTAAAACAATTAATTTTCAATAGTCGTAAGTTTCTGTCATTCGATCCACGGTATTCATCTTTAGAAACATAATATGTTCTTAATTTGTTTATTATTAAAAAAGTTTAAATATTAAGCAAACATTTATCAAGTTTTATAGGCACTAAATTCACTCTATAGTGGAATTTTTAAAGCAACAGTTGAGAGATATTTATTTTAGTTTCATTTTAGTTTATGTTATACGCTGAACTTATATATTTATATGGACATGGTTATGTCTATACTAAAATGATTGATTTGAGTAAGTTTGGGCTAGTTCCATCAAAATCATATCATCTAGCATACTTCTTAACATAACATAACGACACTAGGTCAGAAAGCACAACTGCTTGTTTGAGACCCACACAAAATAAAATAAAAACTTATCTACACATCTTGCATAGTATAACATATTAAACACATTTTACTTAATAACCAGTACTAATACAGGAAACCAGCATACCTGTACTATTAGCCTGTACACTAACAGGTACAAATACTACTCAATATGCTAACACTTGCCAAATTACAATATACCTAGGCCTACACATCCTCACAACCACACATACCAAACATTACAGCAAGAGACAATAACCATTTTATACAAAAAGCTTAATAAACAATATAAACTTTACTTAACTATCAAAACTTATACACTTTAATAGGACTGGGCAACCCCACAACTCAGCCTATTACTTTTCTATTAATACTTCACACCTTTCCCTACAACACTTTATATACTTATCATATCTATTCTTAAATTGATTGACAGATTCGGCCTCAACGACCTCCTCTGGCAGTCCGTTCCAAACACCAACAACTCTCTGACTGAAAATTTTTTTGCGTATCTCAAGCCTACTTCTAAATTTAATTAACTTGTATTTGTGTCCTCTAGTTCTGTTATTATTTGCTAATTGAAACAAATTGTTATAATTTACTTTACTGAAACCATTAAGCATCTTATAAACTTCTATTAAATCGCCTCTAACCCTTCTCTCTTCTAAAGATAACAATTCAGTACATTTTAAGCGATTTTCATAATTGACATTACTACATTTCTTAATTAATCTTGTGGCTCTAGCTTGGACTTTCTCTAATTTCTCTATATTTTTCTTAAGATAGGGACACCAAGCCTGAACACAATATTCAAGTTTGGGTCTAACCAATGCCTTATATAACTTTAATATAATGTCTTTTCTTCTACTTGTCATTGTTCTTTTTATTATACCTATAACAGCATTTGCACTATTGGCAGCTTTATTACATTGCTCACTAAATTTTAATGAATTATCCACTATTACACCTAAGTCTCTTTCAGAAGTAGTATTTTTCAGTATTTTATTATTTAAAATATATTCTGTATTTAAACTCTTTTTACCTATATGCATTATATTACACTTATCGCTATTAAATTCCATCTGCCATTTTTTAGACCAATTTTGTAATCTTAATATGTCTTCTCTTAGAACCTCTGCATCTGCTTTATTATTTACAATTTTTGCTATTTTCGAATCATCTGCGAATTTACTAACTTTTGATACTATGTCTATGTCTATGTCGTTAATATATATCAGAAACAGCAGAGGACCCAAGACAGATCCTTGTGGAACACCACTATTCACCGTTGTCCAAATAGAAAATTCGCCATCAATACATACTCTTTGCCGTCTATCCCTTAACCAATTTCCTATCCATCTAAGAATATTACCCTGTATACCGTGTGCCTCTAACTTTCTCAATAATCTAATATGGGGTACTTTATCAATTGCTTTTGCAAAATCTAAATATAACACATCTATACAATTACCTTTATCTAATTCACTTGTAATATTTTCTAAAAAGTCAATTAAATTTGTTAAACAGGAACGTCCACTAATAAAACCATGCTGACTATCGTATATTAGGTTGTGTTTGTCTAAAAAATAAATAATTTTATCTTTAATTATACTTTCAAAAATTTTCCCTATAATACTGGTTAAACTAATTGGTCTGTAATTCTCTACCTTGTTCCTACTCACTTTTTTATGTAAAGGGACTACGTTTGCATCTCTAAAGTCCTGAGGGACAGACCCTGTTTCTTAAAACATTATATTTTAAGAAATTGACTACAATAAGCAAAAATATATTAATCATGAAATAAATTGGGCATAAAATATTTAACATGTGTTATTAAAAGATTTAACATGTGGTATTAAAAGTAATAGATATCAACATAGTTGATCATTTCACTGTAATCTGTGTTATTAATATTTATTATTCCATCATGGCATTGGGCTATACAATTTTGTGAGATCTGGCAACACTGGCAAACATTCTCTCTCTGCTAATGTTTACCTCAGCGACGGTTATAGTTTTGACGTAAAATATGATCAAAGTTAGGCAGAGAGTTTACGAACTGGTGATCCGATAATAATGTGTCGATAAACGATAAGTTTACTTGTTAGTGTGTCTTACTATAGTAACCTATAGAATGCAAGAGGTGAATGTTCAAGTCGCTGTAAGGGTGAGTTTTGTAAAGTTGTTTACCTTCTACTACAATACAATACGCGATCGTCTATGATGATATCTGGCACTTTAGCAGCTTTAAATATGTTATCATGTTATCTGTAATGTTCATTTGACCCTTTTCGCTGTTTTACACGAATTTTAATTCGTTTAGCTTTATATGTATTTTAATAGAATTGTCACACTAGGCTCATGATTTTATACTTTCATCTAAAGTTAATCCGTTTCCCCTACGCTAAGTTTCATTACAATTCAATGGTTTGGATTTTGATTATAATTGTCCTGTGAGTTTTGTGTTCTGGGCAAGCTAACCAGATAGTTAAATCTCAAACTTTATGAGACTGGTAAATGGATAACTGACTGAAACTGCCTTTACAAAATTTACCACGTCTTATCTAGAGTGATAGGCATCATCGTTAAAAATCAATTATATTTAAATAATGCCACTAGGTAGTCCTAGAATTAAAATTTCCTACAGTCTACCTGTAATGAAACATTACTTGAAAACGATTTACCAATCAGAAAACTTAAAAATATATATTATGCACATGATATAACCAGATAAGCTGCTTTTACATACATGTGTACAAGTTTATATGTTAATTTGTATTAAGCTTAAGATTGTTTAACTCAATTATTAATCCTTTAAAAAAATTAATTTAATTGAATATATAATAGGCTGTCATGAAATGACTCCGCAAAATTCCTGTTGTAATGATTTTATCATCAGAATGTATAAAAATTGTGCGTTAGGGGCTCTCATCAATTATTGATAGTATTATAATGTCGTTGGCTGAACTCTAACCTTGCTGCGACAATCATATCTGCATGTAGATATCCTATAGTTTAGAGTGTAAATTAGAAGTTATTGAAAATTTGTTAAGGCTATATTATTAACATGTATCATCAACCTTTAACTTCAATCTCTACTTTATTTAGTTGTGTCGTGCTAATATCCACAGTTGAAGAGATGTGTGATACATTGTAAATCCTGCTGATTTATAGAATTATTCACGAGTAGTAAATTTATTTCACTTTATAGAGACACGCATTCATGTTGCATTTACTTTTTAATTTCGCTTGTCTTTGATTAATATTAAATAGTTTTTGTTTCTATTTTTTATATATTAATATTATTTATTATTATTAATCAATAAATTATTTATTTATTATTATTGTTTTTATTTTTGTTTTTGTTTGTGCTTTCCCACAGGTTCGCCCAATGCTTCCTAAAGAAACATTGGCGGGGGATTCAGTGTGCGTGAGGTTGAATGCGGCTGAGAATCAGATTGTTCTCGGCAGAAATCACGTGTACACGTTTGATCACGTCTTTTCTCAGAAGACCACCCAGGTGAGGCATCCCTGTCAGCTTGTAAATAACTATTGACTCAAGTATCTTTAGTTGTTGTTGTTGTTACAAGATTAGCAAGGCTGGAGCCAGTGGCGAAGTCAGTAAGATACTCGACCGCGGATCAGTAGGTGCGGGGTTCAAATTCTGGGCTCGCCCGTCACTGACATCGCTTTCGAGTGAGGAAACTGACGTTAGCCTTAGCTTTACCAGCTTTACCTTGCTGCCCTTATTATGAAAGTATAGCTTGAAAAGGTATTAAATTAAAGTTATATGCCTTTTCAGTTGCATTTGTTAATTAGTTGCTTAAAATTAGATTTCATGTGTTCCGTCTGATAATTTGTTTACATTAATTCTCAAAGCTGTAAAGGTTCTACAATTCATACAATTCTGATAATAGTTTTTGATTGACTTCACTAAATATATGTATTAGATGCTTTAAACAAATATAATTAGAAGGCATTTATTTCAATGTATTTGAATCCGTTATTAGTATATTTGAACTGACGAAATGGTAAAAATTACTTTTGGTTAATCTTATATAATCGCCTTGATTTTACATTACAGATTGAGCTATACAAAAGATGCATTGATCCACTGGTCAAGAAATTCTTGGAAGGATACAATACTACTGTGTTTGCTTATGGACAAACGGTTTGCATAATCTTGTTTGCTTTTTTGAGTAAATATTTTAGGTATGAAACATTTCCTGCTATATCATTTGTGAATTTATGGTGTTAAATGTATACAGTGTTATGTTGGGTTTATACTAAATCTACTGTTATTAATGGAGAATTATAACTTATCAGTATTTAAATTAATATGTAATTATATGTTATAAATTTCTGTGTTATGGTGTATCGTTAGAAAACTGTTCATTAGTTACATATTCTTTCACTAAAAAATGTTTCCTTCTTTTACTGACTACTGTTATATTGGTTAACTAACAATCAATCCATCAACAAATTGATTTTACACAAAATTTGTGGCTTGAAAATATGTTGTTTAAGTTATATCCCCATTGTTTTCTTATCATCTGTATTATCACTCTTGCAGAATATATACTATTTTTGTTAGGTGTGACTCTTAGGCTCCAGACTGATTGTATAGAATTGTTATTGTTCTTACGTATAGAGCTACAGAAAGAATTACTCCAAGAGGCTTCAAAGATGATGTAGAAAAGTTGTCGTAATTCGTCTCTTTGGAGAAGCAGAATTATTTGTCTTAATTCCTCTCGTTGGAGAAGCAGAATTATTGTCTTATTTAGTTGGATGTTTTAATGTTTAACTATTTAGATATTTTAATGACATGTATGCACAGGGTTCAGGTAAGACGCACACAATGGATGGGGGAAGCTTGCTAAGTGCTGACACTGAGAGTCTGGGAATGATGCCTCAGGCAGTTCAACAAATATATAACAGTATACAGGTATGTTGTACCAGACTGTGCAACAAATATACAACAGTATACAGGTATGTTGTACCAGACTGTACAACAAATATACAATAGTATACAGGTATGATGCAACTGATTGCACATTTTCACTTTTATCAAAGGTATCATATCATCTTCCTCTTCTTCTTCTTCATAAGATCTTCTTCACATCTTATCATATCTACAAAATTAGTTTTATGCTTGCAATTTATCCTATTGCCTTCTTCAGATTTAAGGCGTAAGCTCATCCTAGCTGAAAACTGTACTTACAGTATTCTACTTAGTATTCAAGAAAGCTTTCGGCCTGGCCAGACACTTGAGATCATATGTTAATAAGCTGTTGTGCTCATTGCAGAGCGACACAGGTAGAGAGTATACGGTGAAGATCTCGTACTTTGAGATTTATAAAGAAGAACTGAGAGACTTGATGGAGTACGACGCTGAGAAGACTCTATGTATTAGAGAGGACGACAAGGGCAATGTCTGTGAGTCTTACGCCATCTTGTTATTAATGTTTTGTTATTAGATACATGTATTTATAAATATGTTGATAGATTCTTAATTTTTACTGGATATTTTGCACTTGTTCATGCTCATTACTTTTACATTTTATTGTCGTGCATTAGAATCATGAGGACGTCATTAGGTGAAGTGTTCGTTTGCTCGAGGGTGTTTTATTGGTGGATTTGTTTCGTTGTACTTGTGGGGTCTCTTAGTATATGTCTTGTGTTTCTGATGATATTACAGATATTGTAGGAGCTATGTGATATTACAGATATTGTAGGAGCTATGTGATATTACAGATATTATAGGAGCTATGTGATGTTACAGCTATTGTAAGAGCTATGCGATATTACAGATATTGTAGGACCTATGTTATATTACAGATATTGTAGGACCTATGTGCTATTACAGCTATTGTAAGAGCTATGTGGTGCTACAGATATTGTAATAGCTATGTGATGTTACAGCTATTGTAGGAGCTATGTGATATTACAGCTATTGTAGGAGCTATGTGATATTACAGATATTGTAGAAGCTATGTGATATTACAGCTGTTGTAGGAGCTATGGAGATAGTATGCCACAGTGCAGAGGATGTTATGCTGCATCTAAGACGTGGCACTTCTTACAGGCACACGAGCTCTACTAAAATGAATGATCACTCCAGCAGATCTCATGCTGTCTTTACTCTCTGTCTAGGTATTGTTTTATTCAGTTTTTGCCTAAGAGGATATATGGGAGGAGCCTGGGTCTATCCGCTGTGAAACCAGATATGACCATATTGTTCAACCATCCCGTCACTGCTAGTGTTAACACTTAGCGGTACAAATGGATAATTATTTAGATAAAATACAGCAATATCATTATTTGACAAATTAAAAATTTTTGTTACAATATTTTACAATTTAATTTAAATATTGCTGAATAATATTTCAAATCATCACATAAAAAATAACTTACGATGACTGTCACGGTTCAGGTTGTTGAATTTAGTTGTAAGGTGCATAAAGATTACAGCTCAATAGTTTCTCCTCTCTTATATCTTCTTAGGTTATTTGTACGAATTTTGTTTCCTGATGTTGTCTAATGTATTCTAAACTTTTTAAAAGTTTTAGTGAGTGCTTGCTGCTTAAACGTATTGCTATTGTCATTTGATTTGCTTTAGATAGATTGCTGGGTGTGTTGTTTTACATGCGTTGTTGTACCCACTGTTAAGAGGGTAATATTAATCTATATGATCTATGTGTGTATAAATCTATAATCAGTTTTGAAGTTCTTTTATGATACTGTGCGAAGAAGATTTTATGTTTCCTCGTATGGTTCCCAGTCGTCTGTATGAGAAGCATCAGTTGTATTTCTTCACCTAATATGTATATGAGAGAAGAGTATAATAGATATAGAGAAGAGTGGAGGCGTTATATACCATGGACCTGCCAGTAGGCAGTGCACTAAGAGAGAGAGAGAGAGAATATGTATGTGACCTCTCTCTTCATTAAACAGGAGAGCAATATTGTCGTCATCTGAGTGTGGGAATCAGTGAATAACCAACTTTGATATGACCTATAACTCTTAACAAAGTCTCAGAAGCTCTTTGTTGTGTTCAGGTCAGACGTGGGTGGATGATGATTCAGCGTCCACACTGGAGTCACAGAGACAGGCGGAAGAGGCAGATGATGATGGAAGAGGTATAGTCTTTCCTCTATCATGTGATAATAGTCCATGTCTGACTTTATTTCTCTGTTGATTGGACTAGTATCTAGCATAACATGAGGAGGGTAAAAGGTAGGACTTGGATTCTATTTGAATATCTTACCGACTCAGTGGCGATGTCGATAAGATATACGGCCTCGGATCAGATGTGCGGGGTTCAAATCCTAGGCGCGTTCGTCACTGACATCGCTTTCGAGTGAGGAACCTGAGTTAACATTAGCTTTATTTTCATATTCTATTTTTAAATGTACATCGTATTCATGTTCTGTTTGTTGCACCATATATTCCATCCCTTTGCCATATATTCCATCCCTTTGCCATATATTCCATCCCTTTGCCATATATTCCATCCCTTTGCCATATATTCCATCCCTTTGCCATTTGATTATTGATAAACTCTCTAGCGGATTTTTAGCGGACTTTTAATGCTCACTGTTTGTATGGTAGGTCGGGTATGCTTTTATTTGGAAATCAGGTTAAATATTGTAGATAAGATCATGTGTGGCATTCTAGGTTAGGTTATGCATTGCATTGCAAGACGGGTCATATATTGTACTGTAGGTTGTGTTATAGGTTGTATTGTAAGTTAGGTCATGTATTAAATTTTAGGCCAAGTCATGAATTGTATTCTAGGTGTATTGTATGTCAGGTCATGTATTATATTTTAGGTCAGGCAAAGCACTGCATGTTTGCAAAGTTTCACTTTGTTGACCTGGCGGGATCAGAGAGGGTTGATAAAACCGGCAATGCTGGAGAGAGGTTTAAAGGTTTGTACTTGTGGTACTGTTATATTTACGTCTGCTAAATTAGCCTTCCATAGTTCTCCTGTTCTTGTCTCTCAATGGCTGTGTGTGTAGCAGATATATGTGGCGTAGATCTGTCATGCATAAGAAGGTAGTGAGACCCAAACGTATAGATCATTATAAATAAATCATTTTTGCGTCAAAAGCAGAATCCGCAAGAATAATGGTATATTAAAAGGAATGTTATAGATGATTTAAAGATCCACTCGTATGTGGACGTGAAGAGGAAAATGGAAGATAGAGATGAGTGGAGGCGTTATACACCATGGATCTACCTAGTAGGCAGTGCACTGAGAGAGAGAGATCTGCGACATTTAATTGCTGACAGTTGGATTAGCCACATTTACAATATGCACTAGGATGGCATACAAACCATTCTAATGTACGATACGTACTGACTAAGGTATACAGAAGATATATTGTCATATTCTGAGAGTTTACCAAACCCTTATGAGTTTAGTTGTAGAGAAGACTGATTGACTGATTGATTGATTGATATTATATATAGGAGGTATATTGTCATATTGATTGATATTATATATAGGAGGTATATTGTCATATTCCAAGAGTTTATGAAACCCTTATTAGTTTAGTTGTAGAGAAGACTGATTGGCTGATTGATTGATATCGTTGCAGAGTCAGTGTGCATCAACACAGGCCTGTTGGCCCTTGGTAACGTGATCAGTGCTCTTGGTGATAAGAAGAGAAAGGTCTCTCACATTCCATACAGGGACTCCAGGATCACTCGCATACTCAAGGTTTAACCGAGACCTTTACTCTGCTTCATTTTCCATAATCTCTAGATCCTCTGCTGTTTTCATATCTGTAATTTCATATCATCATCATCATCATCATCATCATCATCATCATCATCATCATCATCATCATCTTCCCTTCAATCCCAGTTTAACCAGGGTCGGTATATGAATAGACTTTCTGTAATCCCATATTCATTACGTAAAAGATCTTTATTAATGTTTTCTTATATCTTAATATTTATATCTGGATTATTGATTTGCTACTTTACATAAAAATTACTAAAAATATTGCTTAAATATTCTTTATAAAAATATACTTTGTAAATAGGTCATAGTTTTTGACGGTTACAGAAATGTTAGTGTTATAATTTTCAAGACGAGATGATGAGAAAGACTTAGGTTATGGATTTTAGATCTTATCTACTGATTCTCATTAATCTTAGTTTATGTGTAGAGTTAATTATAATAATAATTATAATTATTATAAAGGTTTAATTTTTTATTTATAATAAAATATTATAAAGGTTTTTATTATATATATTTTTTGCTATTTAAAGGTTAATTATTACAAAGGTTTAACGTCCGTTTCCTCATACAAGGATGATGTCAGGGACGTACCCCATTAGAGGAAAATGTTGCTGATGGAATGATTGTAGGATTCGCTGGGAGGAAATGCTAGGACTCTGATGATCTGTTGCCTCAGTCCTGCCTCATCCAATCTGGACGAATCACTCAACTCTCTCAGATTTGCTAACAGGGTGTGTGTGCATTCTTTCTTGTGCTTTTAATCAATAACAGTTAGCATCTAAAATTTAACGTCCATTTCAAGACTCTCAGGTTTGCAAACAGGGTGCATGCATGTACTATTTTCCTCTGCTTTTGATCAGTAACAATTAGCGACTAAAATAAACAGGGTGTGTACGCTTATTGCTTTCCTCTGCTTTGAATCTATTAGAATAGATGGCTAAAATTTAACGTCCATTCAAGACTTCCGTCATTGAGTCCTATCCTACTAGTAATTGAACCGGTGGTGCTCTGCTTAGAAGTCAGATATGCTCTCAGCTAGTCCTATATCTGATACGAGTATTTTGGTTATCTATTAAGAAAACTCTGGAATGTGTTGATTTATTAATTGCCTTGCATTGCATGCATTCTCTTGCAGATTCTTTTTTATTGCAGTTAAATTCATATTTTTATCTCCCGGCCTCATTTGTTTTCATTGCGTATATTTTGATGCGCCTATTTTAGTTAGCATTGTATCTGACTGTTGATGAAGAATAACGTTTTCAGCTAATTAATTATAATTATCTATTATAATGAGCTAATTGATGAGCTCATGATAATTAGACAATTGGCTACATTAATAGCTAATTAAATTTAATGGCTAAAGTTAAATAAGCATAATAACCTACTGAATAGTGGATTAGCTATAGTGATATGATATAGGGTAACATAAATCTTAATTAATTATTAGTAATGTTTATCATGTCTTATGTGTACTGTCTGTTTGTTGCTTTGTACAGGCTCGTAACATTCGAAACAAGCCCATTATAAATCGTGATCCTCATTCTGCTAAGTTAGAAGAAATGCAGGTTGAAATAAAGGTAATCAATTGAATGTTGTAACCAGTTAGAAGTTAATAATTACAATACGGGTTTGATGTCTGGTCAATTAAATTAAACCTAGATGTCTACCAACAACAACCTCAGCACAATTAGACTGCAGAAAAATCGAGCACTGTGAAGCCAAAGCCTAACCGAAGAGTAATTTAGATTCTTTGTAAAAAAGAAAATATATTTCAATGTATTAAAATAGTTAAGGATTAATGTAATTAGTTGATTGATTGATGTTAATGTATCTCAGTGTATTAGTATAGTTAAGGATTAATGTAATTAGTTGATTAATTAATTGTTGTAATATATATATATATATATATATATATATATATATATATATATATATATATATATCTACATGTATAATATACATTATATATATTTATATTTATAATATAGAATTAATATATTTACAATTGGCAGTTTAAATATATTTCAGTGCATTAGTATGGGCTAATATGGTGATATACTTTTGTAAGGCACTGAGAGCAGAACTACAAAAGCAGAGGACTGAGCTAGAGAGAGAAGATTCTCAGGAGGATTTAATAGAGCAATACAAACAACTGCAACAACGACTCGACAGGTCTGCTTCATCTCTGTAGCACTCTGACGGTGGCCAGCTTGATAAGATGTGTATCATCTTCCCTGTCGGCCATTGTTCTAGTTTTTACAGACTGGTTGATACCCTGTTTTTCTATGAATTTTTAATGTATTTCTTTTAAATGTTAATTTCTATTTGTATTTGTCAATGGTTTGGTGTTGATGCTGAAATAAACACACATCTAGTAGAGAACTAGAAAGAAGAGCTTGTAAGATGTACTGAAAGATGTAATGGAAAGAACAATTCTAGGGAATAGTATTAGAAGAAGACATAGATTAGTGATGATATTGAAAGTTTTGATGACCCATCTGTTTGCAGAGTTGAAAACAAAAAGCATGGAATACATTTAGCTGATGGGTTTATATGCCATGGACCTACTATTATGCTGTACACTGTGCGAGAGAGGATTTTATATTTCATACCACCGTTTTTGTTTTATCTTTTATAAAACCACAAGTATGTGTCTTGACATGTGTCTGGAATAAGAATTGAAATCATTTAGTTACGTTTAATATGTGACATCCATTGAATTTATCTGCCGTGCACGCTCTAATTAGACGTCTGAAAATGTTTTGACATTTTTCAGTGAATCAAGTTCCAGTTCCTTCTGTTTAACAAATGAGATATGGATTCAGATATAATTAATTCGTGATTAATTAACTTATCAGAAAACTATTAATTATTAGAACTCAATTGATTTATTGACTGATTGATTGCTAGATAATTGATTGATTTGATAATTGATTGATTTAGAGTGCAGACAGACTGTGTCCACTACCAGACAGTTCTGCTGGAGACGGTGGAGATGTTGATAGAGTTAAGAGATTTTGGAGTTCTCACCTCCGCTCAAGTCAGTCGATTATCTGAATGGCTCGACCTGCTGGAAGAGGTATAGCAATCACGAGTGTGCTTGTTTCAGAACTTCCTGTGAAGTCGTTCAATTATATTACTAATCTACTCTTTATTGTTATTATTACATTTAAAAAAAATTGCATTGGGCTGTATAGGGTCATGGGCTAAAATATAGAATAAAAGAGACTTTATTTAATTAAAAGTTTTAAAAAAATGAGGTGATTTAAATAATTCGTCTACAGTCTTATTATAATTATTAATATTATCAATCAATCAATAAGAATTTAACGTGTGGTTTCTCGCCATAAGGCAATGTCAGATACGTCAATGGTTATTACTATTAATACTATTGTTTAACCATTGTTATAATATATATAATAACAATAGTTATAATTGTTTCTAAATTTTTATTTACTTTACTACTTTATCTTACTCTCTCTTTCTTCTTGTCTTTCCCTCTCGCATTATTTCGCTGAACATGGTAGTTGTGTTGGACATGAGAAGCCAGTGAATAGGCTCTTATAAAAGGGCATATACTTCAAAAGTGACAATTCTCTTGAAAGGAAAATAGACTAGCGCTGTTTACAAATATCTCCGCATAGCTCTATGTAGAGATCTTTTTCTCAATTGTCTAGTATTTAGTGAGCACTCACAACTGAAGTTTATCCAGGGTGAGTTCTGTGTAATTCACAGACTTTAAATAAAGTTGTCAATTGTTATTGCTTGCTTATGAAACTGTTAGATTATGTTCTATGCTTTCTGAATAACATGCTATTGCTTACGTGTGTCATAGTTCCTTTCGTATTCCTACTTCTTTACGTGATTCCTTGACATTGCCTTATGGTGAGGAATCGGATGTTAAATTCTTGTTGATGATCGATTCCTATTCCATTGATTAGTAGAGGTGTCCTTGCTACTGCTATATTGTGATACTTAAGCTATCGTACTAAATTCTTAAATAATAACGTTTTTTAAATAATAACGTTTTTTAAATAATAACGTTTTTTAAATAATAACGTTTATAACAGTGACATTTTCTGCTGTCACAAATTCAGCAAGTTGTACAGTTATGTTGTGTTACTGCTGCAGATGAAGAACACTGTTCCAGCCACTTTTGACCTGTCCGTGTGGGAGAACGAGGCAATGAGACGACTGGAGAGGGAGCTCAAGCAGGTAACTTCCTCTTATCAGAACTCCAGTTTATTTCCTCCATTTAAAAAAAGCAAAGCTGGTAAAGCTAATGTTAACGTTAGTTTCCTCACTAGACAGCGATGTCAGTGACGGGCGAGCCTAGGATTTTAACTCTGTTTGTATTAAGATCATTAACTTGTCAGTAGGATCGAGTTTGATTTTGATTGTAGGTCTATTTGTCATTAACTCCTGGCGCAACACGGGGTAACATATTTTAATTTAGTAGCAGATTGTATGTAATGGAATTCAGATACGATGTAGTGGTCAGTAAGGTTATATAGAACATCGATTTATAATAACATAATATAACAACAATTAGAGTGCTACTGTCGTTCATGATAACATTGGTGATTACATTTGCATGATGTTTTGTATTCATTCATTGTGAGTGATGTTTGTTAAGACGTTTTATGCTGTTCAAAGTAATGGTGGATGACACAGAATGTACGTTTCCTATATCTATACACATAAACATGGTTAATATGTGCTCAATATCTATATGCTGTAAACATGTGTTTCATATATATATCTCGCTGTAATGCAGTTTTATATATTTTGTTAGCTGTTGTGTGTAATGTTCTTTTATGTATTTTCTTATTTGTTATGCTATTTTGTGTTGTAAGTGTACTGCAATGTTTTCTATGTTTCATAAAGAGTTGTGTTATGTGTTGTTTATGTGTATCACGCAATCATATATGTACACGTGTTACAGTGTAGAAGAGATCTTAGATGTGAGTTGTGTTATGTGTTAATAATATATAATAACACATATTATAGTGAAATGATCAACTACGTTGATATCTATCACTTTTAATACCACAAGTTAAATCCTCAATTTTGTCCATTTTCCGTGTAAACAGTCCAGTGAATGTCCGAGACTTTACTCTCAGATCAGCGCGGCTGGGATTCGAACCCTCGAGAGTTCAATTCACCTCAGGATCTGTCATTTAAAACTTCATGATGTTATGTACACCTCTAACCATTGCGCTATTGAGACATTCAATGTGTTGTATATGTATTACACAATCCTGTGTGTACACGTGTTGCAGTGTAGAAGAGATCTGAGATGTGACGAGCAGATATTTAGTGAGAAGACGAGAGAGCTAGCGGCCCAGCAGGACAGAGCGGCAGAGCTGAGTGCTGAGAACGAGAGGTTGTTGAGGAGACTGGAAGAGATGGAACAGTCGAGAGCTAACACTGAGTCCATGCTGCTCGCTAAGCAGATAGAGCTGGACAGGCTCAACTCTAGACTACAGGTATCAGTTCATTGTAATCACTGGACATTTTATATCATAGAGTATCATCAGGTTTCAGTCAAATCCATACTAATCCACTAGACATCTTATATCTTAGAGTATCACCAGGTATCAGTCCACTTTATTGTAATCCACCAGACAGCTTATATCATAGAGTATCACCAGGTATCAGTCAACTCTAATCCACTAGATAAGCTTATATCATAGAGTATCATTCACCAGGTATCAGTCAACGCTAATCCACTAGATAAGCTTATATCATAGAGTGTCACTCTATTCTAATCCACTAGACAGCTTATATCATAGAGTATCTCCAGGTATCAGTTCAGGCTTATATCATAGAGTATCACCAGGTATCAGTCCATTCTAATCCACTAGATAAGCTTATATTATAGAGTCTCATCAGGTATCAGTCGAATCCACTAGACAGGCTTATATCATAGAGTATCATCAGGTAGCAGTCCGTTCTAATCCACTAGACAGGCTTATATCATAGAGTATCAATCCACTACATTCTAATGCACTAGACAGGCTGATATCATAGATTTTTTATCGTTTAGTATCGTTTATTTGTTCATCACAGCACAGATTATACAAACAATAGGAACGTGCATGTAGTTAACAACTAGGTATCAGTCAACTACATTCTAATCCACTAGATAAGCTTATATCATGTGGGATCAGTAAATCTGTGCAGTGGCTGCTGTATAATTCGTTAATATATGTTTTGTACTACAATTGAATTCTTTGCTCATCGACAACTGTGAAACTCTGTCGCGTGATCTGACTGGAATTCAATCCTCTCTATTAGTTTCCTTCTGCTGTAAACTTGAAGCTAATTTTTTCCTGAGATATATTGTTGTTGTTGCGTTTCTACTATATGGACCTACAATCTGGCGAAGTCGGTAAGATACTCGACCGCGGATCAGTATGTGCGGGGTTCAAAGCCTGGGTTCGCCCGGCACTGACATTGCTTTCGACTGAAGAAACTGACGTTAACCTTAGCTTTACCAGCTTTACCTTTATCTTAACAGGCTGGACCTCTTTCTCTTCAGTTTCTTGACTTTGCTGACAACGCTAGACCAATCGTCTGCTAGTGTGACCTGTTTGACGTCTGATAGTGTGACCTATGTGACGTCTGCTAGTGTGACCTATGTGACGTCTGCTAGTGTGACCTATGTGACGTCTGCTAGTGTGACCTATGTGACGTCTGCTAGTGTGACCTATGTGACGTCTGATAGTGTGACCTATGTGACGTCTGCTAGTGTGACCTATGTGACGTCTGCTAGTGTGACCTATGTGACGTCTTCTAGTGTGACCTATGTGACGTCTGCTAGTGTGACCTATGTGACGCTTTTGATGTCATCTTCAGATGACATAATGAACGCTGTGTTCCTGTTGTCAATGTCATGCTATATTTATAAGATCATTGGAATTTTTTTGTTTTACTGTATTGCTAGTGTCTGGACACTGCAAGAGAAACTCTAGATCTAGATCTATATTCTGACGAGAGAGTAGAACCTGTGACCTCTGTGTCAGCAGCTAGAGGAGGAAGACCTCGAGCTATCTCTGTGCCCTCGCATGCTCTGGGAAATAGAGCTGCCACTGGCAGACAGGTGAGCCTAGGGTAGCCTATTCACTGTAGCCTAGTCACTATAGCCTAGTCACTGTTGCCTAGTCATTGTAGCCAAGTCACTATAGTCTAGTCACTGTAGCCTACTCACTATGGCGTAGTCACTATAGCCTAGTCATTGTAGCCTAGTCACTGTAGCCTAGTCACTATAGCCTAGTCACTCTAGCCTAGTCACTGTAGCCTAGTCACTGTAGCCTAATCACTATAGCATAGTCACTATAGCCTAGTCACTATAGCCTAGTCACTGTAGCTTAGTCACTGTAGCCTACTCACTGTAGCCTAGTCACTGTAGCCTAGTCACTGTAGCCTACTCACTGTAGCCTAGGCACTATAGCCTAGTCACTATAGCCTAGTCACTATAGACTACTCACTGTAGCCTAGTCATTGTAGCCTAGTCACTATAGCCTAGTCATTGTAACCGAGTCACTGTAGCCTAGTCACTGTAGCCTAGTGACTGTGCTGAGAGGGAGAGAGAGAGAGAGGAGAGAACTTAAGAATGGTAAGTCATATAGATCTTCACCTATGAGCTAGTCACTGTTCTGAGTCTAAGCATCCAAAAAATGCATTTAGATATGAGACTAAATGATAATCTTATCTATGGTTCTTTATACTAGTAAGCAACAATTAATTATTTATAAGCTTATTGAATAGATTGTAATTTATTGGTTGATTGATTGAATGATTGATTGAATTATTGATTGAATGATTGATTTATTGATTGATTGATTGATTTATTGATTTATTGATTGATTGATTGTAGACGTCAGGAGATGAACTCTTTGTTAAACCTCGTAACATCCACACAAGCCCAGCAGCTATCACGGTGGACAGAGTGCTGCATAGCTTCAGAGCTCGAAGTCGTCTCATTGCCAGTCAGCTTGAAGACGAAGATGATGTCAAGGTCAAGTCATTCTCTGATGAAGACGACGAAGAGGAGGAGGTGGAAGATAATGGCGAGGGTGACGCTGGGAAAAGCAGGAGTGTGACTAATCGAAGTCCTGACGCAGAACTTGGAAATGGGTTAGTCATAAAACTTTATTGATAGTCCGCAATCTTTGTTAGTCTTCGTATTTATACGTATTTCATTTGTATATGGCATATCTAAATTAATTTATTTTCTAACATAACCTACTGGCTAAAGGACTTTAGAAAACCTTTGTTAGGTTTTACTTATATTTCCATGATTTGGTCTGTAAATAATGTTACTTAAAACTCTTTAGGTAAACTATTTCGTATAAAATATCAGATATTTAGAAGTATTGACCCTACGGTTACATTTACCACATAGAAGATATACTTTTAACAGATAATTTGTTATATCTGAAACACTGATACAAAATATAGAAGATTTTTGGATCTGTTTCGCAATAAAAATCTAACGACTCGCACAGAATTTGCAAATAGTGATTTCTCTGTGTAGAAACTTTCGCCGCTCGGATGTGTTTCGCGGGACGTACCGTGTTGTCGGCAAGAGAACGATCAACAGGCCGAGGATTTCTCCGAACATCTGTTTGTCCACTCCTGATCTCTCAGCTCGCAGTGTGGTCAGTGTTAGTGGTCAGGCCATACAAGAGAGCAGGATGTATGTCAGGCCTACCATGGCCAGGGGATCGAGACAAAGAGGCGCTACTCAAATACTGAAAATAGGTGTCTATCTCTCTTAGCTCTCTTTCTTCTCTCTCTCGCTCTCTTCAGTCTTTTCTCTCTCTCACTCTCTTCTCTTTTTTCTCTCTCTTCCGTCCCTCTCTCCCTCTCTCTCTCCCTCTCTCTCTCCCTCTTTCTCTATCCCACTCTCTCGCTCTCTCTCTCTCTCTCCCTCTCTTCTCTGTCTCTCTCTCCCTCTCTCTTTGTTTCTCCCTCTCTCTGCCTCCCTCTCTCTAGTAATTATCATACCTACGAGATAGAGTGAGAGAGAGAGATAGTGAGAAAGAGAGAGAGAGAGAGAGAGAGAGAGAGAGAGAGAGAGAGAGAGAGAGAGAGAGAGAGAGAGAGAGAGAGCGAGAGAACAAGAAAGAGAGTGAGAGAGATAGTAAGATAGCGAGAGAGAGATAGCGAAAGAGATATAATGAGAGAGAGAGATAGAGAGAGCAAGAGAAAGAGCGAGGTTTATAGAGAGAAGGAGGAGCAAAAGAGAGGGAGAAAGTGAGCTAGAGAAAGATCAAGAGAGAGAGAGAGATAAAGAGAGCTAGATAAATAGCAAGAGGGAGAGAGAGAGATAAAGATCAATAGAGAGAGAGAGAGAGAGAGATAAAGAAAGCTATATAAAGAGCAAGAGAGAGAGAGAGATAGAGATATGAGCCTAGTATATATCTATGATGTGTTGTGCTGGACAGATCCTGACAATGCTGTGAAGGACACGGAGCTGCTGAGAGCTGAGCAGAATGTCAGGCTGTCCACTGCTCAACTCAACGAACTCACTCTGAAGATTAAGTGAGCTCCTTCGATCAGTGCTACTATATTTTATGCTATTATAACTTCTACGTTATTAACTTGACGAACGTCATCAATTGTCTGCCCGCAATTACCTTTATTTATGCTAAATACACAGGTGTATTTAGGTTTGTAAATAAGAACTGAGGAAGGTAACAGGAAATCATCTTAGATTAATTATTTCTATAAGCTCTAGGGTCCATTAAAGTGTGGATAAGGCATGAATAGGTGTGGTTTTTATGGAGTGCTCTTTATGGAGCATGTCAGCAGGCTGTGAATAGATATGTGTATCTTGGAGCTGCCACTTGACGAAACACTAGAACGGGAGAGAGGGATTGTAAAGGAGGGATTTGAGAACGTGTTCAGATGGAATTGCTATACTTTATAACATCTATTTAAATAGTGATATTTTCTTCTAGTCTATTCTATAATCGGTGATATACTGACTATCTACAAAGAGAACCAGATATGATCAGTGCTTGATGTTGTGATGTATGTGTAGATTGAAGGAGCGGCTGTGAGACAGAACAGCGAGGATATGATCAGTGCTTGATGTTGTGATGGAAGTGTAGATTGAAGGAGTGGCTAGTGAAGCAGAACAGCGAGGATATAATCAGTGCTTGATGTTGTGATGGATGTGTAGATTGAAGGAGTGGCTAGTGAAACAGAACAGCGAGGATATAATCAGTGCTTGATGTTGTGATGGATGTGTAGATTGAAGGAGCAGCTAGTGAGAGATCTAGTGAGACAGAACACTGAGGCAGAGCGGTTGAACGAGGCGAGTCAGGGTAGAATCAGGCAGCTGGAGGAAGAGATGATTGCTGCCCAGGAGCAGCTGGTTGCTCTGCAGGCAGCTACGAAAGATTTGAGGCAGCAGGAGAGAGCTCGAAATGAACAGCTGCAGGCGTATGTAACTTGTGTGATAGTGGAATTCTAATTGTATTATTATAATTTTATGCTACCGTTTAATGTAACCTGGACTATGTTTGTGGAAGATTGTGTTGACTTCACAGATTTTCAAAATTCGACGTTTAACTGACTAAGGCGCGTGACGAAGCGTTGAGCATGACTTGCAGTAGATTCACTGAGGTGACGTTCTATTTCTGTCGCAAGTGGTTGTTAGTGATACGAATAAAATGATAGTTTGTGTCCTGCTTACAGTTAAATTAATGTCGTAGAATGCTTCTCTTTGACATAACATTAAATCAATCTGGCCTTAATCGTATGTGTGATACTGTATATAAGGTTAGCATATCATGTGACATTTTAATCAAGTCTTATTGTATTTTAAATCTAGCTACAGTGTATTATATGACATTTTAATACAACCTTAATCTGTTTTTTTAAGTTATATTCGGCTCTGTATTTAGCTTCATTGATTTACTGCAGAGAGTATCGACAGAGAGCTGACGTGGCTGTGGCTAACATTCAGCAGCTGAAGATGAAGCAGAAGTCAGCGAGGAATGCTGAGATAGACAAGAGGTACCTATGACTGTTGTGTACTAGATTAGATTGGTCTGGAGTGTGTTACATTGAAAAAAAGCTGATGTTAACGTCAGTTTCCTCGCTCGAAAGCGATGTCCGTGACGGGAGAGCCCAGGATTTGAACCCCGCACATACTGATCCACGGTCAGATATCTTACTGACTCAGCAGTTCGATGTCTTTTGTTCTACATACCTATTGTTGTTAGAGTCGCTTATGGTAACTTAGTTTTTCAGGGCACATGTTAGTGCTCTCGTGACCTTTTGTGTTCTTTTTCACTTTATCTCCATGTATTTCTGGTGTACTATATTACCGAAGTGTATTAAACGTGATTCCATTCAATTCAATACATGGAAAATTATTTTCCTCTTTGTGCGATAGAGTTTTCTTAAAATAAGAAACTCCTGAAATGTTCTGTGTGGATTGTTCATATAGGCCAACTCAGAGAGCATTGCCTTCTTTCTGAGAATTTTAAAGGAGTCATAGTAAAGGTTCATAGTTAGTGACTGCTTAGGAAGATAAGAAAGACATACACAGACTTGACGTATGGATCTTTCATATGTGCAAGACAAATAACCTCATTGTCCTATAAATGTTTATTGTGACCAGTGCGCTGTATGGTGCAGTGAGCTAGCTGCTCTTCTGTATGTCTGCTCTGAGTATGACTACCTTGTGCAGCTGTAGCTTACAGAATGATACTTACTAGTCTTCTGCTATGTGGTGATGTTGTGTTTAAAGTTTAATTGATTATGCTTGTGTTTAACCGTAACATTTGAAAGTTATATTTATAGCCCTGGTATTGCTATTAATTGGGAATACTATTTGTTGTATGTAGAATTGAGATATTGAAAACAGAAGTTGAAGGTATGAAGAAACAGAAAGAAGAGTTTCTTAAAGAAAATTCAAGACTCGAGGTAATGTTAGCGCTAACGATACTAATTCAATTAAATTTGCTCTGTCTATCCATAGCCATCATCAATTAAAGTAAAGCTAATGTTAACGTCAGTTTCCTCACTCGAAAGCGAAGTAAAGGCGAGCCCCGGATATGAACCCACACATACTGATCCGCGGTCGAATAGCTTACCGACATCGCCACTGGCTCCAGCCAAAATTAAATAGTATTCGCAAATTAATGAATGAATGAATTAATTAATTTTACCGTTATTATGTGATATATTTCTTAATCCAAATAAGATAATTATATTTTTGATCAATTAGATTGACTTGTTAGTAATTGAAAGCCTGAAGTTCTCAGTGTTTATAACTAATATTAGTTTCTAGAAGATCTGGATTGTGTTTTGCAGAAGGAGTTGCAGGCGGAGCGAGAGAGAGTTGAGGAGTTGGAGAGGAACAGTGAGATGAGGACCAATCAGCTTCAAGCTAAGTTCTGTGAAATGCTGAGCAGACACAACGGTCACGTGACCGAGGCTTCCAGTAGAAGGTAGTCTCTGTTGTTAAGTCAACATTGAGGCGCTTATTGTTGTTCAAAACGTATTGTTGTTCTAATTCTGTGATTAGTGATTCACGCTTTATATTTAGTATCGTATAATGACAGATGAATTACCATTATATTGTCATTAGACTGTCAACAGACCGGCGCAGTCTATTATTTATTGTTGTGTTACTTTGTACCGTGTAGTGGTTGAAATAAATAAATAAAAGAAATAAATGAAAACTGCTGAATTATATTTCAGTTAAGGCATGTGATATAAGATGCAATCAAAATATATTTGCTTAATTTCTGTCGTCGAAGTGCCCAGCCAAATAGCGGGTTCAGGTGGACTTGTGTACTGATTGTGTATCTGCTGTCAGACTCACTTGTGAGCAGCCGATCATGTGCTTGTGTTGACAGTGTGGAGCAGCAGCGAGTGGAGGAGAAGGCTCGATGGTTGGACGAGGAGCTAGAGGCTTTACTGGCACAGCGCCAAGCTGCCGAGAGACTGGAACAGGTTTGAACCAGTTTGAGCTGCTTCTTAGTTAACGACTTGAAGATGATATTATATATGTCAGATATGTATCTATATATATTGTAGTCCATTCGTAGCTTGCATGGACATAAAATTTTTGAATTTGATTCTTGGAATGCTGTATTGTGATATGGATGTCACACGCTATTTATTGTATAGGAGGTAAAGATGAGAGTTGGAGTGTTGTATTGTGATGTGGGTATCACAAACTATGTGTTATTTTATATTAAGGGGTAAAGGTGGGAGATGTAATGCTGTATTGTGATGTGTGTGTGTCACACGCTATGTGTATAGGAGTTGGAGTGTTGTATTGTGGTGTGTGTGTCACACACTATGTGTTATATAGAAGTTGGAATGTTTTATTGTGATGTGTGTGTCACACACTATGTGTTGTATAGGAGTTGGAGTGTTGTATTGTGATGTGTGTGTCGCACACTATGTGTAAAGGAGATAGAATGCTACACTGTGATGTGTGTGTGTCACACACTGTGTGTATAGGAATTGGAGGCGAGAGCCGAGATGTTGAGGCGCAAGGAACAGATGTTGGCTGAGAAGAGTGGACTGGTCATGAAGAAACTGAGGTCTAGTCAAGTTGTAGAAAAGGTAAGGCTAACCAGACCAGTATCTTGATAGAATTGAGCTTATAATTGTGTTGCAGGATTGAGCTTTGTTAACAAAAATTCTTTTGTGTTATCATGGTATGAACGAGTTTTTGATTATTTTAATAACACAAATTCTTGTTGTTATTTACATTTGTCGTATTTAGCTTATATTATACCGGTATACGGTTTATTATTGCAATATCTGCTGTAAAGTTGTACAGGTTTTTCATACCCGTAAGTTATCTAACATATTGTACTGCTTTTGACAATAAAAATTCTATTTTAGTGTCAATACAGGACCTGATGCAGCTGTATGATTGGCTTGTGATGCAGCTTCATGATTGGCTTATGATGCAGCTATATTTTGGCTTGTGATGCAGGATCTGATGCAGCTGTATGATTGGCTTATGATGCAGCTATATTTTGGCTTGTGATGCAGGATCTGATGCAGCTGTATGATTGGCTTGTGATGCAGGACCTGATGCAGCTGACCACTAGGCTGGAGGCAGTGGATGAGCGGATAGAGGAGAAGTGTAGGGAGCTGATCTTGACGCCTCGAGACGCTCAGAGCTCTCTCAAAGACGAGGTGGAAAGGCTGCAGCAGGGCAGGGACAGGATCAGCGAGGAGTACCGGCTGCTGAATGGACGGCTACAGGGCGGAGACCTCCTGTCAGCTCTCGACGAGAGGAGGTTCGAGTCCGTCAACTACTAGCACTTGAAGAACTTACTAAATCTCACTTTCTTGTAGTTTAAGATTTAAAGCTATTGTAATGTGGCTTCTGATAATATATGATCAGTCATTTCTGTGATTGGTCATTTCTGTGATTGGCCATTTCTGTGATTGGTCTTTTCTGTGATTGGTCATTTCTGTGATTGGTCTTTTCTGTGATTGGTCATTTCTGTGATAAGTTATTTCTGTGATTAGTTATTTCTGTGATTGGTCATTTCTGTGATTGGTCATTTCTGTGATTGGTCTTTTCTGTGATTGGTCTTTTCTGTGATTGGTCATTTCTGTGATAAGTTATTTCTGTGATTAGTCATTTCTGTGATTGGTCATTTCTGAGATTGATCATTTCTGTGATTGGTCATTTCTGTGATTGGTCTTTTCTGTGATTGGTCATTTCTGTGATTGGTCATTTCTGTGATTGGTCATTTCTGTGATTGGTCTTTTCTGTGATTGGTCATTCTGTGATTGGTCATTTCTGAGATTGGTCATTTCTGAGATTGGTCATTTCTGCGATGAAGACTGATTATGTGTACTTTATGTTTTAAGAATCATAATGTGTTCTGTTGTAATCTCCAGCTATTGGCTAACTTTGTTGTTTATCCTTTGCTTAATTATATATGATATACGGAGTATATAGACCCTGTATATTGGTTAAATAGACTGATAGATATGGAGGCCCTGTATATTTGTTTAACTAGACTGATAGAGATGAAGGAAGCTATAGAGCTGTTGTATATTTGTTTAACTAGACTGATAGAGATGTAGGAAGCTGTAGAGCTGCTGTATATTTGTTTAACTAGACTGATAGAGATGTATGAAGCTGTAGAGCTGTTGTATATTTGTTTAACTAGACTGATAGAGATGTAGGAAGCTGTAGAGCTGCTGTATATTTGTTTAACTAGACTGATAGAGATGTAGGAAGCTATAGAGCTGTTGTATATTTGTTTAACTAGACTGATAGAGATGTAGGAAGCTGTAGAGCTGCTGTATATTTGTTTAACTAGACTGATAGAGATGTATGAAGCTGTAGAGCTGTTGTATATTTGTTTAACTAGACTGATAGAGATGTAGGAAGCTGTAGAGCTGCTGTATATTTGTTTAACTAGACTGATAGAGCTGTAAGAAGCTATAGAGCTGTTGTATATTTGTTTAACTAGGCTGATAGAGATGGAGGAGGCTATAGAGGCACTGGACGCTGCTATAGAGTACAAGAACGACCTGATCGCCGCCCAGGAGTCAGAGCTGCGGCGCTCTCTTGCCGTGTCGCGCAGTCCTCGTGGCGCCCCCTGCAGCAGCGCGGCTGAGGACCAGAGCTCGTCGATATACAGTCGACTGCAGGGCCTGACCGCAGCCGAGGCGCGGAGTCTGCTCAGGAGGTACTTCGATAAAGCCGTCAACCTGCGCAACGACAAGCGACTGTCAGACAGGCTCTGTGCGGAGCTACAGGTGCTGCTTCTCTCTTTATTTCTTAACTCTGATCAGTTTATATGATCTATGTAGTTCAGAAATGTGGTCAGTTTATCTGATCTATGTAGTTCAGAAATGTGGTCAGTTTATCTGATCTATGTAGTTCAGAAATGTGGTCAGTTTATCTGATCTATGTAGTTCAGAAATGTGGTCAGTTTATCTGATCTATGTAGTTCAGAAATGTGGTCAGTTTATATGATCGATCTAGTAAAATTTATTGTTACTTTTTTTCATTTCAAAATTGATGCTGTCGTAGAAAAAAATCCAGATTTTTTACAGTTATTTGTTATATTCCATGTAACATGTATTTTATTGAATTGTGTTGTGTTGTATGATATAATATGGTATTGTTTTGTGATGCATATACGACGTTTCATTGTATTGTATCGTATTCGTCCTGTCTTATAGATGAGATGAAAATGTATAACATTTTATTGTATTACGTTGTTTTAAATGTATTACGTTTTATTGTGTCGTGTTGTACTATATAATATAGTATTGTTTTGTGATGCAATATACGGCGTTTCATTGTGTTATACTGTATGCTATTGTATGATGACGTTCCTGACTTCATCCCTTGATGAGGAAACGGACGTTAAACCTTTATTATTAGTATTATTATTGTATCGTATCGTATTCGCTCTGCGTAACAGATGAGGGTGGAGGAGCAGACGACATCTATTAAAGAGCTGGAGACGAGTCTGAGTGTGGCCACGAAGGACTTTGAGCGAAGACTTGCGAAGCAGAAATCTGAATTTGTACGTGAGATAAATCTTCTCACTAAACAAGTGGAACAGGCTGATCTAAACCATCAGCCAACCAACAGTAAATCCACCAAAGACAAAGACATCAAGTCAGTTATATTCCTATTATTAACTATTTCAATCAACAAATCCATTTCTGTATATTACCAGATCTAATTAACGCAAATCATTAACACATTACATAGCAAAATTACAGTACATAAAAATGAGAACAGGAGTATATAGGAAGAATATAAGGAGCAGAAAATATACAAAGCGAGAGCCCAGACATTTCATGTATATAGATAACAGATAGAGTATAATATGTCAGTTTTTACTCTCTTTAGTTTTACTTAAAGATTGGTTGGTTGATTAATTGAGCTCTTTCCTGTTTCCACTGTAGAGCTATTTTAAATTTTAATGCTTTTGTGTGACTAAAAGTAATGAAAGTTGCACAGACATCTGTGTGTATATATATATATATATAGATATATATATATATATATATATATATATATATATATATATATATATAATATATATATATAATATATACATTAAAAATATCCTCCTAGCACAATTATGATAGCTTAGCCAATTATTGATATTTCGCCTTGAAATTTTAAGGTTCTCTTGGGGAGGAGTTTAGCCACAAGCTGACCAAATTTTGAAAAAATATTTTTAAGGGAACCGGAGTTATCTAAGTTTTGCGAAAAAATTGATTTTTTTCATTTAACACGTAACATAAAACGTCAATTAGAATCAATTCCTTTTTGAAAATGTGCTGACCCTGAAAAAGGCCGTTAGATGATGACGACTCTGATATTGTGCTACAATGTGTGCTCGAAATGAACGCCCTGGGCTTTTATGCCGGCCAGAAGTCTTTTCTTACAGATAAAATTGCGCTGTCAATGGACTACTGTGGTAGATCTTTCCAGATCTCTTGAAGAACAAAGAACAGCCTTTAATTCCATTGTGTTTCTGGGTTTGGGCTTGGAAGCATGATACTTTTCCAACATGGGTCTCCAGACAAAGAATCAGGTGGATTAAAATCTGGAGAATTAGGAGGCCAATCATCCATTTTTATGAAATCTGGCCTGTATTGTACAAGAAGGTATTGCGCAAGTCGTGAAGTGTGAGCCGGCGCGCCGTCCTGTTGAAAAATTAAATCATTTGACTTTAACTTGTTGCAGTCTTCAATCAGTTTCGGCAGAATAGTGTTAGTGTAATACATTGTAGCACAATATCAGAGTCGTCATCATCTAACGGCCTTTTTCAGGGTCAGCACATTTTCAAAAAGGAATTGATTCTAATTGGCTTTTTACTTTGCGTGTTAAATGAAAAAAAACAATTTTTTCGCAAAACTTGGATAACTCCGATTCCCTTAAAAATATTTTTACAAAATTTGGTCAGTTTGTGGCTAAATTCCTTCACAAGAGAACCTTAAAATTTCAAGGCGAAATAATAAGAATTGACTAGGCTATCGCAATTGTGCTACGAGGATATTTTTTTAATGCGCACCCTGTATATATATATATATATATATATATATATATATATATATATATATATATATATATATTATATGTATATTTATAATGTTTCGTCTGCTGTAGAATCAGTGAATTAGAGAAGGAGCTGTATTACTACAAGAAGACGAGTCGTGACCTGAGACATAAGCTGAAAGATTTGACCTCTGTCATTTCTACAAGTTCCTCCAATCATCATGTGAAAGTTGGACTGGGTTAGAACTATGCACTATAATTATGTTTTACAGTTTATTGCTATTTGTATGTTATATTATATTAGTAGATTTTGTGTTTTTTATTTCAAAGTCATTTAATATTTCTATTGTATCTTAAACTTATTTGCATATTTATTATATTATATTGTATTGTATTGTACTGTACTGTACTGTACTGTACTGTACTGTACTGTACTATACTATACTATACTATACAATACTATACTATACTATACTATACGATACCATACCATACCATACCATACCATACCATACCATACCATACCATACTATACTATATTATATTATATTATATTATGTAACGTTAATATTCCTATCGAATACATTGTCGTATTGTTTAGTAGTGTTATCAATGTATTTTATTTGTACATAATAACGTATAAGTACACTAAGTAATAATAACGTGTAATATCGGTAATGCCCCTCATACCTCATATGGGCTTTTAAAGCATCATCCACTTAGAGTTCTATTGTAACGTATTCATGTAAAATATATATAAATATTGTTGCTCTGGCTTTCCCAGTGTTGTATTCGGGTTGTTTGAAGAATTGACTATCTGGTGACTGCACGTGTCGTAGAAGGCGACTAAAGCACTAAAATCCATACCAACGTCAGAAAGGGCATTCGGTTGGTGAGCGCCTAAGCTCCAGAAATTGCTACGAAATTTAAATGAACGGAAGTCTCAAATACGGGATTGGCTGTTGGTGTGGTTTAGGACAGAGATGATTTGAGACAGTCAATTTGTATCCCGATCCTGGTTGAACTGGGATTCAAGGGAGGATAATGGTGATGATGGTTGCTCTGGATTATTTGAAGTGTGGAATCATAATCATCTTTAGGAGTTCATTGGTTGAATTACTGATGGATTGACGTTTATTCTAATAGGTAACGGATTGGAGGGCCGGGATCCCTCTTGGAACGGGTCTCAATCCAATCCCAGTGAGGTCGATAACCCGCCCACTCCCAGACCTTCTGAGGTTACATCCCTCCAGCCTCAGCCCAGAAACATTGTCAAGACTCAGAAGCACAGCGACTCGCAGAATATCAAGTCAACAGCTGGCGCCAGTAGTCAGGGCTCTCATTTAGATAATAAGTATTCCACAGGTGGCGCCAGAGTCCAGCATTCTAGTCCGTTGAGAAGACAGATCAACGCTGGTAGTAATGGACGTTCAGCGCAGGATCAGCCTGCAGTCAGTGCTGTGGGCTCTGTGCATGCTGATGCACGAATAGCACAGGTTCGTGCAGACACCGGTGCACGAGTAGCGCAGTCCGGTGCAGTGCACGAAGACGGTTCAGACAACATCAACAGTCACTACCCCACCGCTGACTCCATATCATCTCGCATCAGAGCTGACGAGTCGCTGAACAGTCGATTGGTTGCTGAGCCAGCCCCGCCCACAGTAAGGCGTGGCCAGCAGTCGAGACGAGAGTCTAGACAACCTGTCAATCATAGTCTGGACGAGTGGGGGCGTGGTCAGAACAGTCGAAGTAAACGTGATGTGCGCGATACTCTAGTCGGTGAGTAGCTGATTGTAGTAATTGTTGTGATATATGATAGTTATCTTCACTCTAGTCAATATGTAATTTTCAACTGGAGTGAAGATAGGTGCTCTATCAGCTAATTATAATTAGTTGATAGAATTTAATTGAGGTTGTCATAAAATGTGATAGTTTTAAGTTTTCTACTTAATTTCATGTGTATTTAGAAAGCATACGTCATACGTATTAACGAGGTAACTGATATAATTGACTACACTTGTACTCACTGCCATTTCTGCACCGCACGTATCAGTGTTGTCATCTCTGCTGTCTGTTCAAGATCCGTTACACTACATTTAAGTCTTTCAATTGTATGATCTTGTATAAAAAAACCAGCATTCTAGTGTTTCATATACTTCCAGTAGATGTAATATAGGCTAATAAACGATTTTATAAAAGAAAAGTTGAATTTTATATCTGTGTAACGGGTCATTCTCATTGTGCTTTCGTATCCAGCCATTATGTCAATTAATAGCTATTCTAATTCACTTTTCATTGAGTCCTATCATTTGTTTGAAATTTTGTAGATTCTTTAGAAGACGGAAGGTGAATTCTGCGCATGGTTAATCAGTCGTTATTGATTATTAAATTCTCTGCAGGACAGTTGCAAGGTGTGTCATAGTCTTTTTATTTATATTTATGAGAAATATGACTCTCTGACACAGTGTGTTGTAGATATGTGAAAAGTATTTAACATATCATTAAACACGTGCTTTGTTTATAATGACTGTATTTGGTCCGGTTTGACAGATAGTGTGAGATAGATGATTATTAAAATGAATGTGTGTGTGTGTGTGTGTGTGTGTGCGTGTGTGTACGTGTTTCACATAAATTAAGCCCATAATTGCGTACGATACACGAGTATTTATGCTTAAATATTGCTCGATATTTATGTTTAAATATTATGCTGGTATTAAATATTAAAGCTCATGTACTAGTTTTTATATAAATCAATATTTAAGATTTATTTTTAGCAGAGCCTCTGCTTTTAGCTGAATGATGTAATATACCTTTAGTACGGCTTTAGTATATAATAGATAACAAGACAACAGTTGTACAATAGTTTAATGCTGTTGAATTAAGTTCTCTGTTTGCTATTGTATATTGTAAGATATCTCATTTCTGCGGCATTTTGCATTTTAACACAAAGCTTGGATAGCTTCATCGCTGTTTTAGTGCATCTTGCTGTACGTAGCTATTTGAGTTGTACAATGAAGATAGAAAAAGGAAATAAGAAAATTAAAAAAGGAAACGGGAAAGAAAACGGAGCAGAGGAAGGCAATTGTCCATAATAAAGCATATTTCATTGGCTAAATCTAAAGCTTTAAATCTATTACATAGACTTTATTTCACCAATACATGGTAGATAATCCGTTTAGAGAATATTAGTTGCTTATTTTTTGTTATGTATTATTAGCTTATCTGTTTCATTACATGAGTGCCGGTAGTGAATCAAATTAGGGTTGTGTTATGGGTCGGATTTTGTGATGGAATAATTTTTGTTGACGATTTGTGTGGTTTTTAATGATAGCGACAGCAGATTGTGAGGAGTATGTACGTTAGATCTGCAATTTTATATATTACACGTGTGACAGACCTCTCTGACATAGTTTGTGTTTATGTTATAGAATATATCGTGTTTGCGAGATATTTGTAGCATCTGTATATAGTATATGACTGAACCATAAATGATATTATATAAATTTGTTGTATCTTACGCGTGATATTAGATCAGAAGTGGATTTATCAGAAGCAGCAAGCAGCTGCCATTTCCTCACTTTTCTCTTCATTACTGCACAATTATGTGAAAGGTACAGGGAAGAAAATCTAGTCTTTTCACTCTCGAAACTCATTGTAAACGATTCTCTTTTGTAAACAATTGTTCGTACATATTCTGACAGTTGACTCCCTCCCCTTCAGTTACTTAAAATGATAGAAGCAGAATGCATGTATGAAAGTATGACGACACTTTAATGTAATAGTGATATCTTATTTGAATTTAGTCATTTTGTAATCAAATCTGTAAACAAAATTCATTTGCCTTGCAATATTGGTCTACAATTGTGGATTATATAAGCATTGAGATTTTGTTATTTTTTTATGTATATAAATGACAACTTTGTAAAAATATTTCTTTTCTTATATTTAAAAGAAAGGAATTTGTATTATAATCGTTATCTTTATATTGAACCAGCTTGTACTAGCCAGCTATTGTATGGCTATTGAAATAAATTGCTGAGTAAACAGGGCAGGGGCCTCAGGGAATGAGGCCCCTGCCCTGTAAATGTTAGTCGAAGCTGAGGAAGGCATAGGGGGCCCGCCTCGTCATAAGCAGAATCCCCCAAGAATAATGGCATATAAAAAGGAATTTTAGATGATTTAATGGTCCACTCGTATGTGGACCTGAAGAGGAAAACGGAAGATAGAGATGAGTGGAGGCGTTATATACCATGGAACTGCCAATAGGCAGTGCACTAAGAGAAAGAGAGAGAGAGAGAGAGATAAGTTAGACAAGGAACAGAATGAACGCATTTGCTTTAATTACTATATTAAAATTAAATAATATTAATCTCAATATCACAAACGAATATTGATTGTACAAATTGTAACTTAATTAAATCACAGGTAATAACTCTATTGCACATGAAATCAATAAATCTAAGTGTACCTTCCATACAATTGTGGATTAATAACAGTTATCTCATGCGTTCACAAAATTAATATTATTCTGTGGACTTGCGTGTCGTCATTTGAACTTAGAATATGCAATGTTAGAATTGACTGATTTGATTGACCAAATAAAATGGCCTTACATAATCGGTACTCTGAATGTAAATCTACTCAAACTGTAGTACATTTAATAATTCATTTATTAATTAAACGGTTTGATACCTATACTGCAAATGAGAAACAAATATATAACTAGAACTATTTAGCAACTAAAATCTACACTATTTTAATGTATTAAGCCAAACCGATATTATATTTTAAATCACTAGAAGCGAATTTAACGTCAGTTTCATCGGTAATCGACAACATCAGGTACGATAAGAACTCATTATAGAAAACGTCTGCAGTGCAAATAAACAATGAACAAAGTAAATAACTACCAGTACAAAACAATAGCCATCAGTGGAACGCATTAAGCTGGAGCTTAGTGCGAAGCTTTCTACTCTTATTTTCTAAAAATTCATACGTTAGCTTGATTAGTGTTGGATATTTTAATACCATTGTGATATTGTTAGAGTCGAGACAATGGCTCGTCTAGATGTGTTCTGCTGTACTAGCTAGAGTGTGAATATAATAATGTAATAAATTGTGCACTGCTATTGCAGCAAAATTAAAAGAATTCGTCATTGCCAAATACGATGGGGAATAATTGAGGGTGACATAGTCAAGATCCTATATTTTTTCGCTCTAACTGTAGTACGTGGAGTTCAAGTAAAAGAGATATTCGAGAAACTTAGATAGTCTATTGGTGTAAGAGATTGCAAATAGATCACATGGCTAGGAGATCAAAATTCGGTATCAGCTGGAATGCAGGCCACGTCTAGAGTCATATACTTCCCCACTGGAGACGTGAAGGTTTGCCACTTACGATAAGATTTCTCGTAAAACATGAGCCATGTTAACACGCTCTCACGTCATATGCGGAATTACATGAACAAACAAAACGATCCAGTGGTATGGGAATCCTCTTCAATATCACCTCGAGAATCCTTAGTGGAGCATTCTACAGTCATTTGTAAACAACTTACTGCAACGTTATTAATTAGACATCGTTCTAACATGGAAGGGTTGGAAGAATAATTTCGACTAATTAGGCTTGATTCGACCCTCTTTGCTCACAAAGTCGTCTCCGGGTCTGTTCATAATTCATTGGCTGGTAGGGTATGAGCGGGTCTGTTCATAATTCATTGGCTGGCAGGGTATGAGCTCGTCTGTTCATAATTCACTGACTGGCAGGGTATGAGCGGATCTGTTCATAATTCATTGGTCGGCAGGGTATGAGCGGGTATGTTCATAATTCATTGACTGGCAGGGTATGAGCGGGTCTGTTCATAATTCATTGGCTGACAGGGTATGAGCGGGTCTGTTCATAATTCATTGGCTGGCAGGGTATAAGCGGGTCTGGGAGGAGGCCGTGGCGGACTGTCGGAAGTCCTGGTCGGAATAGATCTTCTTGGCGGAAGAGCTGGAGTGATATCAGTGGAAGAGGTCTGTATGTTGACTGTCGTTACTTGAAGATAATTTCTAAAACTACTCGACTGGTCGTCAAAACTCTGCTGCCGCCTTCGAGGAACCAGGGGTGGAGTGCAATCGCTCGATTGACAGCTTGACCTTGATCCTTGGAGGTCGCCTGATGAAGAGGGGGTATCTGTAAGTCTTCGCTCCGCCCCTATTTCTCCCTCATGACTCATCGCTTCGTCGAACGATTCGCTGAAGCCGCTGTCCTTGCGCCTGTCCTTAAACAAGAGTTTTCGCATCTGACCTGTCAGTCAACAATACAACTTGTTAGTAGTAATTACAATAATTAGAGTGCTACTGTCGCCCGTGACAACATCGAGCACTACTGAGACAAATCCAAGCCGATGAAGAAAAATAAGGCCCAGAAGGATGCAAATTCCAAAATCCCAAAAATTAGTCCATAGATATATAGTAACAACTATAGGTACATCTCGTATAAAAGGAGTAAGATATTATCAAGGACGGTCATTTATACGTAAAGTGTGCTCAACTTATAGTACTTACAATATTTTATATTCGTCACTGGTCTTCTCAACATGTATGTTCCTAAGATTTCAGGCGATTCCAGGCAGTCATTTTAATAATCATTTCCCATATTACAATGATATCTGATGCAATGCTGAATTTTACATGGTTAACAAGAATAGAGAGAATTCAATGTAAAACACTGGTAAAAACAATCCGATATTGTTATTGAGGAAGGCATAGGGAACCCACCTCGTCGTAAGACGAATCCCCTCAAAATTATGGTACATAATAATAATTAAAAAAATACAAAATAATGATATATAATAATAAGACAATATACAAAAAATGGTATATAAAAATGTAGAGGAAAAAGGATGCTAGAGATGAGTGGAGGCGTTATATACTACGGACCTGCTAGTAGGCAGTGCACTAAGAGAGAGAGAGAGAGACAGAAAGAGAGAGAGAGAGAGACAGAAAGAGAGAGAGAGAGAGAGAGAGAGAGATGATTCCTACCTGACTCTTGCGGAGATCCCATTAGAGCTGAAGATGAGAACATTTTACGTAGAGGTCGTCGAGGTACCACTGGTATGACTTCACCAGCTGATGAACTGATCACCTGGTTGACGATGTCGATGTAAGAGTTGCTCTCTTCTGCGGGAGATGGAGAAGGTTCTGCGTGGAAAGGTTTGAATTCGATCTGCCGTTGGGTTGACAATGATTTGAATGTCTGAACCGAACCACAATCAAAACCGTTAGTAGAGAGCTCGTCTGTGACAAGTAAACAATAGTACTATAAAAATAATGTCATTACAACAACAACAATTAGAGTGATGCAATCATCAATCACATCATCAAGCACTATCGAGAAAAAATAATAGGAATAAAAGATAACTAACGAATGAAAAAGATAAGATAAATGAATGATAGAATAGGAAGAGAGCCACAAATATATTCGCCGCAAATATGTTCACAGGTTTTATGTGCATAGATCTTTCCTATGAATTCGACTATTTAAACATGTAAGTGAGAAATTTGAGCAATCCATCGGTCTGATATTATTTATATCTTTAATTAACTATCGATGGGATAATAAATCAGTTTTCTCGAATAAACTCGTGAAAAGTCAATCTAGATATTAATGTATATAATAAAACATAGCACTCAATAAATAGCACTCAATAAAATAAAAGAAAAAATGGAAAGTTTTTAAAATCTGTTTTTCATCCAAAATTCATAATATTTAATATTTATATTCTTATAATAAAATCATCCAAACATACTTAAACTGTTCGCGGAAGAGCGTGAATTAACGTCCGGTCGCTGATGATCTCTTAGGCTCACCGGCATTCGGGCTCTACCCAACCTATCGTCGTGAATGTGGGCGAGGCTGAGGAGGGTCAGGCGGGGCTGAACGTCCCTGCCCAGGCGAGGAGGGCAGCTCGGCCTCCGCTCCTTGTCCCTGGCTGACATCACCCCCAGCGTGGTGGATGTCTGCTTAACCTTGTCTGAGAGCAGACGTATGGATGCCTGCCAGCAGCGCTTCTCCAAATCTGACTCCACTCCGAATATCAGAGGAACTCCATCTGATCTGCTCAATCAATCAATAATTTAATCAATTTATCCGTAAGTCATTTTCCAAAACGAATGAAAAAATAAGGGATTGACTGAGGTCATGATATGGTGTGAGACAGAGAGGAGTGAAGAGGGTGAATAGTATCCCGACCCTGGATAAATCAGGATTAAAGGGAAGATGATGAAGATGAAAATCTGTAATTCATTCAAGAAAAAGTTAATATCGACAAATCGATCATAATCTGCAGGAGCAACGTAGCATTGCATGTCATTCAACATGACAGGCAAAGCATAACAACAACATCAATTAAAGTGCTACTGTCATCAATGGCAACACCGAGCACTATTAAGACAAATCCATGCCGGTGAGCAAAACAAAATTCCAAAAACGGCGGAAATTTAAAAATCCGGAGAATCAGTCCAAAGATAACCGCACAGAATTACGCGCTTGAAGTTTTAACTTTTTCTGAAATTATATTCTAACGCCTCTGGATACGACTAAAAATTTTAAAGTTAAAGTGTTCGCAGTCTAGCATTTTAAAAATATTCTACTTTGCAAGGAAACATTATCCTAGTGTTAGCTCATCCAGGTTTTACGTGTATAAAAATGTCTAGATTACCGCTTTGAAAAGGTTAGAATGTCTCAATAGCGCAAAGGTTGGAGGTGTAGATAACGTCATGAAGTTTTAAATGACAGGTCCTGAGATGAATTGAACCCTCGTGGGTTCGAATCCCAGCCGCGCTGACCTGAGAGTAAAATCTCAGACATTCACTGGACTGGATACACGGAAAATGGACAAAATTGCCTAACGGATTTAACATGTGGTATTAAAAGTGATAGATATCAACGTAGTTGATCATTTCACTATAATGTGGGTTATTATTATTATTATTATTATGACATACAAGTTCAAACGAGCCTCTGTGCCTGTATGTGAACGATGAATAAACTTGAAAAAATACCAATCTTAAGAAATGATCTGTACAATTCAACTTCCTTATGCATATATGCATATAGTTCTAAGTTTCCTTCTTCTTAGTTTAGCTTTTGCATCTGTTCATGACAATTTTATGCTATAAAAACTACATTAGCCTCAGAATCATAGCTACAAGCATGTTTCTTATACCTAAAACTTTTTCATCCGTTACTTCTAAGTTCTAATACACGTTCCTTTAGACTTTCTTTGCTATATGAAATCGATGTATTTAAGGGATTAATTAGACATTACGATAATAGATAATAGATTTAGGAGATACTCTCTTAGTGTACTGCCTACTGGCAGGTCCATGGTATATAGCGCCTTAGGAGATTAAGACATTAGGATACGATTTTAATATTACAGATTTAAGAGATTAAAACGGTTGAATAAGGGATTAACAGAAGAGATATAGGAAGACATTAGGATAAGAGATTAACATAAGAAATTTAGGAGATTAAGAAATTAGGATATTGCCTCTAAATTAACTCAAATATAAGCAACGATTAACCGGAGATTCTAAACTTCAAGTAATCTGTAATTAAATCATCTTACTACTGGTTTCTATTGGTATGTGTTCTTTGCTGAGTACAAATGTGATACTAATATGCTATACTGTAATAAGTAGAATGGATAAAACTGAATAGCATTTAATCTCAAAGCAAATTCTCGTGTCAAATACCAATTCAATGAATTTATATCTCGAAACCCTAATCTGCCGAACATTTCATCGCTCGTTAGGTCCTATAACGATTGCAATAAGTAAAGCATAAAATCTCTACCCAAGAAATAACAATTTATTATATAAAGCCGGCACCGAGCTATAGTTAATGCACTCTCTACACTTAACATTCAGCATTTAAGCTCGTGATTTTAAGTGCAGTGAAGACGGTAAATGGCGCGTTACGCCATGTTGCTGGAGCAATTTTTACGACCTGTTGTTGAATTGTATTGTGAATCGGCTAGCGTTTATCTTCGATATAACAACCCATACTCAGAGCTTATCTCAAAACTATGCGAGGATTCTGAAAAATTATAAACATCTTTCGATAACACGAGGACCACAATTCGGATTTATAGGGATTTGATTATGGACTATGTCTTCTTATCTTTCGTTACTGTAACTAATTTGTGTTCCACAATTGCTACTCAACTATCTCAAATTATAGCAATTTGAGCAAACAATCTATTAGGTTCATCTAGTGCGGAATTTTGAGTTATATGCTCTCTGTTTACTTGATATAAAGTCGGATTTGCTTATCAGATAAATCAAGGCTTCGATTCAGTATTTTATAAATTATCACTTAAATATCTTAAAAATAGCCAACATTATACAAAGTGTTGGCTCATGGAAATTAGAGCTTAATGCTCACAAAAACATGAAAGATATTATAGGCTTGAAATGCAAAAAGCTAACGTTAATGTCAGTTTACTCACTCGAAAGCGATGTCAGGCTTGCTATTGTATAATGCTATAACTTCTTTAGTACCATTTACTACTATTAGATAACTCCAATACTATGACTTCTTTAGCACTATTCGCTACTATTAGATTACTCCAATGCTATAAATTCTTTAGTACTATTTGCTACTATTAGATTACTCCAATGCTATAACTTCTTTAGTACTATTTACTACTATTAGATAACTCCAATGCTATAACTTCTTTAGTATTATTTGCTACTATTACATAACTCCAATGCTATAACTTCTTTAGCACTATTTGCTACTATTACATAACTCCAATGCTATATCTTCTTTTGTACCATTTACTACTATTAGATAACTCTGTACACATTCACCCACATTGCCAGACAAGAATTGCCCAGGATTTTTAAGCACTTGAGAATAGCGTGTGTTGTTTACTCCACCCGTCCTAAGCAGGAGAAGAACTTGAAAGGACTCACCGATAGACGATGAAGGCGTTGGCGAATCTCTTCGACTGCAGATAATCCTCGACGCCTGTGACGAGCCGGAGATCGATAGACAGGCGCCCCTGTATCGGGGCCAGTGGCGAGGTGATCGTGGGAGTCAGACTGGGGGCCCCCTCCAGGGTTTGGTGGGTGGGGGTGTGAATGGGGGACGTGGCGGTCGATGACGGTGACTCTATTCCGTCCTCTAGTGGATGATCTCTGTCGAAGATGTCGAGGGTGGTGGTGTCTAGAGGCCAGCAAGCGTCCCGCAGGACCACGTGACGCTTCTGCCAGGTCTACAATATATCAATCAGCAAATGATTTTTAAATTAAATCAAGTTATATGCTGTCAAATTTATGCTAATTAATTATATTTTGATATTACAATATAACTTCAAGAAATAACACGCACACTCTCTATAACAATATATAATCAGTTGCAATTTTTATTATAGTAATATAATAATTTGAATTTCTAATGTATGTAAACAATAATAAATTAAACAAATGAATAATTAAATAAATAATTATATAATAAATAATTAAAATATATAATTAAAGAAATAAATAATTAAAGAATTGTTCGTTAAAGAACAACCTATGTTAAGAAACTGTAAATAAACTACAAAATATAAATGCACTGTAGTTTCTAGGCGGTCAAAATCACAGCAATTTAAACTATCGCAGAATTTCCTTCGAAGAAATTATCAGAAAACCTTGAGTTCAAAACTCGAATCACTCGTTTAGAGGAGAGAAAGCTTAATCAGGCTTTAGCCGTCAGAAATAAAAATATTTCACGTGGTGCAATTTTTGATGGATGCAAGAAGCAGGAGTTTGAAGATATAGGAGTTTCCGTACGAGTTCTCTTTACGATAAACAAGCGATGATAGACGCCAAGGCGCGGCAGCATCGACAAAACGCTTCCAAGTATTTCTCAGGAATTTCTGAGACCGGATGTACTGAATTACGATCCGCACAGAAGTTAATTGTGTGCCAATGTATTGGAACTCTTGTCGTTTAAGATATCTGAGCTATGCGCGCAACCTGCCGCAATTATCTGGATAAGAAAATGGACGGGTAGTAGTGAAAGAAAAATACCACGCAATGATAATGGATAATTTGCCAATTGGTAAAAGCTAAATAGCTAATGTTAACGTCAGTTTCTTCACTCGAAAGCGATGTCAGTGACGGGAGAGCCCAGGATTTGAACCCCGTACATACTGATCCGCGGTCGAGTACCAAACTGACATAGCCAATGGCTCCAGCCAATTGGATTTATAATGAGCCAGTGTAGCATATATCTTAAGAAATCAAGAAAGGAAACTGTATAAACGCATGCCGATGTCATGTATGTAACCTTAGGAACACTAAATGCCATTAATTAATTGTTCAATCAGTCAATCAGTGTAATTAATCACTTGTATCAATCAATGTTATTAATTAGGTGTCAATCAATGCTATGGATCAATTGTATCAATCAATGCCATCAATCAACTGCTTCACTGATGGAGTATTGATCGCAACCTTTAAGATATCTGAGTAAGACAGTTCTGATCACTTCTCTATGCCCTGGAGGTCGGGATCTATGTAAAACTGCACTTAACAATTTCACTCACACATATTTCACATAAACTGGAGACGGGTGAGATGTGAGCGATAATGTTCTCATTTATGAGCCAGACAGTAGACTATAATAATTAATAACTTTATGCGTTACTTGTACTAAGATTCGCCAGTCGATAGACATTGCAATATTTTACAATGAATTCATCCGTAAAACTTCGTTACAACGGTAAATCAATCAGAAGAAGTCATTATTTAATCAGTAACTTCTCAGGTAACTCAGATAAGAGTATAGAGATGAAGAATGCTTGCTGTCCAGGGATGGGCTAAAGTTCATATTTCCTGATATCAGTTGACCAACTGTGCGCCAGACTTTCGCAGTAAGAATTCCCGCTAAGCTTGAATCAACACGTAAATTCCTTCGTATCACGTTTCGCCCTCAATTCAGATACAATTACAAAGAAATGTCGCTTTCTAGTTTTTCACGTGATACGCTACGCTTAGAAGTCATCTTAAATTCTTAGAGTACTTAGACTAGTAGGCCTACTAATAGTAGTCCAGTAGTTAGATTTTTAAAATGAAAAAGGAACTTTAGGAAGTTTTTAATGTTTTCATTGGCTGGAGCCAGTGGCGACGTCGGTAAGATACTCGACCGCGGATCAGAATGTGCGAGGTTCAAAACCTGGGCTCGCCCGTCACTGACATCGCTTTTGAGTTAGGAAACTGACGTTAACGTTAGCTAGCTATAATTATATTTGTTCTTCTAGAAACGTTGATACCCCGTACTTTGACATAGTGTTGATGTAGAATTGAAGAGAACTGTAAAATTTTGAAAGTTGAATAAAATCCTTATTCCAGTGAAAGAAATGATAACATATTGAAAACCCAAGTCTTTCAAATCCTATCAGCACAGTAATCTCTATAAAGAATGTTTAGAGTCAACGTCCTAACTCAAGGGCACGACCAGGGACGTCCCAAAAGCGTAAGATGCCTACTGCGGCAAATAAATAAACACCAAAATTGACTTCAAGCAGCCCCTAAGTCAAAAGCTTTTAGACCTGAGTATTGAATATCTGAACGTAACCTTAACGTATTCCTACCGATCATCTCATAGAATACTATTTGTTGTTCTTAGCTAATGGAATTCAATGTCATCATTTCTTGCTATCATTGATGCTTTAAATCTCACGGCCTAAAGTTGCCTGTAGGCACGGAAAACTTTCAGTTAAAAAAATCGTCAGGCGAAACGAAGGCTATCCTATGAAACTGATGCTAGGGATTTGTTTGTTCGACGGATGTTTTCGGGACTGGAACAGATGATCTCGAGGAATGCACTAATTGCATAGCTGGCATTTCACGAGTCGACCTGAGCAGATGCCATTGGCAATAACATATCCACATTAAATAAACTGCGATGCGCTCCTTGCAGCTTTCATATGTACTGGAGGACCCATGAAGAATGTTTATTTGTTATAGGTCAAGTTAACCGCATATCAAAAGAACGCACCATGATCGCTGAAAACATGTCAAGGGTTGTCTGATATCTGAAGAAATAACAAAAATCCTACTTTATCTGTTCGTGGTTACTCTGTAGGTGTAAAGGTCTTTCATGCATAATGTCACAATAAATGAATTCTAAATATCACAATAACACATAATGTAATGATAATAACAATCGAATCTTACCGACATCACTGGCTGGAGCCAGTGATGTCGGTAAGATATCCGGCCGCGGATCAGTTTGTGTGGATTCAAATCTCGGGCTTGCTCGTCACTGATATCGCCTTTAACAAATTGGCGTTAACATCTGCTTTACATATTAAATGTTACAGTAAATTACTGAGAACATCATGCAATTTCGTTTCAATTTGTTAGCTTGTTGTAGAAAACTAACCACAGGGAAGCTAAAGAATACAATAGCGCTAAACGTTCGTGAAGGTCAGCCACAATCTTCCACTTTTCACTTATATTTTAAATGAAACTATAACTTTCAGCATCTTTATTTCTATCATTCTCTTTTTCATTTTTTTCTCTATCTCTATCTATCTTTGTGTTTGCGCGTGTGTATGCATGTGTGTTCCTGTTGTTTGCTAAATGAAGACTTGTCAACGGACTGACACAAAATATTACAAACATATCTTGCTATTTATAGGTCATCTACTTTCAGTTTGTTTGTTTTCTTGAAGATGGGACTTTTTTTTAAAGCTACAGCGAGAACTCTGGACTGGTTGACTGAGGTAATTTGTCAAGCATCTCTTTTGTTGACTATGAATTTCATTTCAGATCCAGTTTAATTCTGAAACAAATGGCCTATTACTTTTTCAAACTTTCAAATGAAAAAGTTAAGATATACTAAATGTATTTATTACATGGATATTGTAATGGAACGATCAGTAATGCAACTTTAAAATATTAATTCGCTTTTTGCAAAATATCAAACTAGACTTCTGAACTTAACTCGTACCACTTGGATTCCATTTTATAGACGGTGCGCTCCAGATTCTGACACGTGACTTCATTTCTGTCAACTCAATTAAACTATAGAAATATTTAGCTTAACTTTAGTTTTAGAGGAAAACTAAAGATTTCAAAAGCTTAACTGTAGATTTTGCTTTAATTTCACTGTGATATTTTCGTTTTGGCGCCTGTTGGTGTAGAGTCTGCAAGAGGTGTCCCTGACATTGCCTTATGGCGAGGAACCGGGCGTTAAATTCTTATTGATTGATTGATTTTGAACAGCCTGTAAGACTTGCAGATCCATACATAGTGTAATTCTACAGTGTACTCGTGGTTTGTAGTCCCTAGAATCCTTCTCTTCACATGTTATGAAACATCATACGTACAGAGTCAAGCCAGGTGCTGCCATGCTGAACAAAATATTCCAGAAATGTCTGTTTTTTTCGCAGAAGTGAAAGACTGTTGAATGAGCAAAGCTGCTCGAGACCGTTGGTTTATTACAACATTCATGTGTAAGTTCTCTGAAGAAAACTAGACGGCTGCTTTCAACTTACAAATACCCGGCCCAGTTTATGAGTTCGGTTGTTAAACAATTAATCACCTTCTGCTAAAAACCTTATAAGCGTACACTGGTTTCAAGGTTTAAGGTTTTTGACATGTCGGTGTTGGTTATTAAGTTATTAAAAGTCGGTACTGAAAAAAGCCTATTACTAGCGTCTGAGTTCCGGTAAGGCTTTGCCTCTAATCAATAGACGACTTATGGAAGGATCGAAATTTAATGCTAGTGTGAAAATGTTTGGAACTTTTATTAGTCGTCCTATCTCCGGTTTATACATTTAATCAATCAAATAGAAAATTTCAGTAGAACCGATTTAATGTTGTGTTCAATGCCCGAAGAGATATCTGTGACGGATGAGCTTGGCTTGCCTATTTAATCATCGTATCACTGATTCCACTTGTACGGGTCGGTCAGTTAGTTATACACCAGTCGTGTCCAATACATAGTACCCTTGTAACGTGTATTAAATGCAGCAATTTAATGCTCCAGAGTCACAATAATACATAAACGATTTGAAGCTCCATAGTTGACGTCTTAACACTTGCAAAAAACACTTGAAATAAAATATAGCAGGAAAAAAAGAAATGCAATTGTGGCAAAATGCAAACTTTTGTAAGAAGTAGTAAAATATCTGACCTTGATGTTAAGCTTGATGACGCTTCTCGAGGTTGATTTCGGAGGTCTCTTTACGTAAAGACAGCCTCTCTTCACCACGTCAAACTCTGGAAAACTATTCCTCTGACCGCCCCCGATGACCGGGGACCCACTGCAAGGTCTCTGCCTCGCTCCAGGGAGCAAGGCCCCCAGGGGTGAGGGGACTCTCCTCAATTCTGCCATAATTCGGTATATCCTGGTTTGTTGTTTGTTAGAACTCGTAATAAATGTCGCTTTAGTTATCTGATAATTAGTTCTCAGAAGACCTCTCTGCACTTGAGGTCGAGTCTAGTTAAATAATTAGTATTCCACCAGATGACGCTTTGTGTTATTATAATCTGCGGTAAAGCAAATGTTTAGCAAATTATATATTGAGCAATTATAAATATTAATAATCTAAGTTGGGTCAAAAGTTTTATCGGTTCCAGTTTTATATCTTCCAGTCTTAATAAGGACCAAATCTGACTGAGTTTACATTGAGGCAAAGCATGAATAGTCATGAATTTGGAATTCTCAATACTATTCACTCTCTAGGGTTCTGCAAAGTGGTAGGTTCAGGGTACATATTCCTACTCATAGGATGTTTTCACGCTCCATAAGGAGCACACCATCGATTAAAGAGTTAATCCCTTCATCTATAGCTTGGGAATATAATAAGGCTTCGTAAGAGGTTTCTCGTTGCCTTCCTCAATTCTTGCTCAGTCGCCTCTTACGACACGTGCTATTTACTTTTTGGTATATTTTCAACGTCCATGATACAACACGGGAAAGGCAAAACAGGGAAACAAAATATTGCAATTTAGTTTTTTGTTACGTGTAAGGGAAAGCCCTTACACGTAACCACAATTTATCGAGATTTTTATGAAGACTAAACATATTGACAAGAATAACTAAAAACTAAAATATAAAATAAATAAGATACACAAAGTAATGAATAAATAAGAATAAAATAAAAAAGCTTATTGGTAATAACTTTAAATTAATTATTTACCGTTGTTACAAAACCGAAGATAGAAAACTTGCCGTGTAGTCCTATCTAAACAAGAGCTGATTTCAGTGTCTGATAGATGAAGCCGTACATTCACTGCGCAGTAACGTGCACTAAACCTACTGATCCGGGTTGCCAGTTATTCTGCTTCTTTTATTTCCCGGATTCTTCCGGTAGATATGAAAAGTCAACTAAGTTCTAAGGCAACAATTCCATAAGATTTTCTCTTAGGGGTGTCCGATATAAAATGTAACTGAAGAAGCAATGCATGCTGTGAAATTTTTAAATGAGATTTCATGATAACAACATTATTAAACGGTCAGTCCTTAGTTATCAAAATTTTGGTTTGCGCTGCATTTAAAACTAATACCGACCTTTCGTCTTCATTAGCTTTAATTGTTTGACAATTTTTAAAGCACAACGCTATCGAATTTAAGAGGCAAAATTAATAACTCTACAATATTATTATCTTTAAATTAAGCGTGAACAAATATTTTGCAAAAGTTTTGAGGTTTATCTGAACTGCAGCCGCTGAACATCGACTTATTAGAGACTTTGTTATATGCTCAACCCTAGATTTACCCATGTGCCTAGTTTAGTAGAGAGAGAGAGCGAGAGAGAGAGAGAGAGAGAGAGAGAGCGAGAGAGAGAAACAGAGAGAGAGAGAGAGATAGAGACAGACAGACAGACAGAGAGAAAGACAGAGAGACATACAGAGAGAGAGAGAGAGAGAGACAGACAGACAGACAGACAGACAGATAGCTAGGAGAGACTTACAGACGAACAAGTCAATCTAGAAAGATAGACATATTTGGAAATTCCAATAATGCATTCGGATATAAAACCGGAGTTAAATCCGTTTTAAATGATATTAATTAGCATTAAAGTCCAAAATTTACATAATAAAATTTTGTCAGAAATAGTATCTATATCATAGAATGCCATGATCATAGTTAAAAAAATTTCTTAGCTGAAGAAAAGGTATAACGACGAAACACATCATAACATAACAAACACTGGGTCAGAAAACGCAAAAGCGTGCTAAGACCCACACAAATTTAAATTAAAATCTTGCCTACACAACTAACATAGCATAACATAAGTAACATATTTACAACATAGTAGGTACTAACATATTTCAATCTACAGAAGAACTAGGTCTACACATTTTCAAGCTACACAGATCAAATATAACTATATCCAAGTCAGTTTCTTACAAACGTCTCTTTTTTACTTTTATTAAGATCGCCCTCCACCCTATCGCCTTTAACAGTAGTAACAACATACATGTAGTTAGTAACAGACGTCAAGCATTTGCTTTCTTCTTCAAGTGCGCTGCCTAACGGCAGGTCCATGAACGTCCTTGACATCATTCTTTTATGAGGAAGCGGACGTTAAACCTTTATTATTATTATTATTTCTTTTTTTTAAATTGCCCTGGGCTGTATAAGGCCCTGGGCTAAAATATAAGATAAAAGAAAGACTTTATTTAATTAAAAATTATTATTATTATTATTATTACTATTATTATATAACTCTCACAACCAATTCTATCCTCACCCTTCCTTTTCATCTCAATATATGAGTTTATTATCAGATCATCCAGCATCAAATTTTTGTTTAAAGCTCTTAATTAACTGGATCAGCGTCTCTGATCAAGATAACGGCAAAGTCTAAAAGTAAAAAGCTAATGTTAACATCAGTTTCCTCACTCGAATGCGATGTCAGTGAGGGGCAAACCCAGGATTTGAACCTCGCACATACTGATCCGCGGTCGAATTTCTTACCGACATCACCACTAGCTCCATCCAGTGGCGATGTCAGTAAGTTATTTGACTATAATGAGCTATAAACATAGTTCTCGCCGAGTTTGAGAATTAACCAAACGAGGACTGTGTGTTGATTGTAAGAGGCGACTACATCCTTGTTACTATTTAAATGTCACATAATAGGTCTAGTAAAGCCAGAGTCTTTCTGACGGGAGAATCTTGCTTACCAGTCTTTGGTTCCTCAATGGACGTAGTGACAACAACAACAGCAACAACAATTAGAGTGCTATAGTCATCAATGACAACATCGAGCAATATTGAGACAAATCAAGCCGGCGAGCAAAATAGGTCCAAATCGGTGCAAATTCCAAAATCCAGAAAATCAGTCCAAAGTAGCCTAATGGGAATTAAAGAAAAGGATTTTTAGGAGTAGGAGGTTTAGACGCGTAAGTGTACACTATCGATGCTACGGATAATCAAAATGTAAAGTGGTAGAGCAAAGTGAGTTAAAATATATGCATAGCATCCACCTTCAGGTAGCATAGTAGGTGAGAAAGCATAGGAAGAGAGAGAAAAAGTGAAAAATCACTTCAGAAAAAATGTTATAAAAGATACTTCTCTCTCTCTCTCTTAGTGCACTGCCCACTGGCAAGTCCATGGTATATAACGACTCCACTCTTAGAAGATACTTACTGAACGTTTATATTTTTCATAACTCTGCTAAATCAATAGTGCATTAATTATTTTCTTTTCTGTTCTGCTTGCTTGCGTATGTTATAAGTTTGCTTCCATTGCCAAATGGCGCAAAATGTTTAACTGATAAATTGGCAACAACAGCCAAACAACAATGTCAAACAACAACATAAAACAAGAGGCTGACCGACGAGCTAGAAACCTTATCTGAGTCAACGGACTGCACTTGACTCCTATTCGTTTTCTCTACCTATAATTTCGCTCAGGATACAACGGACATGTTTGCGTTTTCATTTTAAAGATACTTTGGTTAGGCCTGAGTAAGCAATTGTGTTAAAAGCACCGTACCTATAGAATTTTAACCATAAAACATCTGAGTTCACCTAATTTCGCATATGACACAACGTACATGTTTACGATTTTCTTTATTTCAAAGTCTGTTTGCCATCCTTTCTGTATAATTCTCCCAGAGCTTCAGCAGCAGAAACCCTCATTTTGAAATTAATAATTTTATCTAATTAAATGTGATATCAGTGACATATAGGAGTCTTTTTCTTCAAAAAGTATAGGTACAAGTATCTGTTATCAAAAATACTATAATCGGTATCATAAGCACTGTTCAACCATGGACCTAGTCCTATTCCTCTCTGTAATATTAGCTACCTATATCGAATAATTAGATAGATAATTGATCAAGTTGTATTGTGTAATGAAATTCTAGAATGTATTATGTGATGACCAGTAGGCTGCAACTTGTAAGCAACCAGAACTTGTGAGCAATCATAACTCATGAGCAACCACAACTTATAAACTTGTAAGTACAATTTTTAACATCAATAGGTAAACAACCACAATTCGTAGGCAGTAGACAACGTACGAATGTTGACGCCAGTGTTATATAGATGAGATATTAAACATACGCAATTTGATCTCAACGTACAAGCAACGACAACTACAAACAACAACAACAACAACGAGTAGCATTAGTAGATAGAGTAGCAACTACAAAAACCACAAGTAGAATAGCATTAGCGCTCGATTATAGTGCTCGATGTTGTCATTGATGACTGTAGCACTCTAATTGTTGTTATGTTATGTTATTAGTAGATAGGGTAGCAATTACAAAACCCAAACTTACAAGTAGAACAGCATTAGTAGATAGAGTACCAATTAAAAAACCACAAGTAGAATAGAATTAGTAGATAGGGTAGCAATTACAAAACAAAAACAAGTAGAATAGTATTAGTAGATAGAGTAGCAATTACAGAATCCATAACCACAAGTAGAATAGCATTAGTAGCTAGAATAGTAGAACAACAACAACAAGTAGAGTAGCATTAGTAGATAGGGTAGCAATCTCGTGTTAATTAAACGGCGCAGTTCTTGTTCTTATTTATGATCTGGGTATTTCCACGTCCTCGAAGCTTTCACTGATCGCAACTGTCGATTGCAATCTGGAACCCTTCAGCAGAAATCAGGCTGCACCTGTCAGTCCTGAGATTTCTGATTAGACACAAGACTTGAGCAACAACAACAAGACAACAACAACAAGACAACAACAACAACGAGACAACAACAACAAGACAACAACAACAAGACAACAACAACAAGACAACAACAAGACAACAACAACAAGACAACAACAACAAGACAACAACAACAAGACAACAACAACAATACATAACAAGTATTATAAATTCATAGATAACATCAGCTATTCGATACACAACGATTTCTTTTAAAAATAAATTCAATAATTAGATTCACTTATGAGCAATTAATGTACGAACTTCAATTGAAATAAATCTACTATTATATGATAAACTTGCAAGTTAAGATTCATATAATGGTTAGATGCTAGAGATGATAAAATAGTTGTCAGTGAAGAAGAGTTAATTGACTAGTATTTAAGCCGAACCGTCTCCCAAACAGAAAAAGAATCTGAGCATCGAAGAAGGAATCGAATAGCATCCTTGAAATAAATTTATTAACATCAAATTAAAGTTGTTTAGATTACGATCTATTATCTTATGTAAACTAGTTAAGACAAACGGCCGAGTTCTACAAAGAGTTGTAGAAATTTTAATACCTCTTGCAATGTTCAAAATTAATGTTACTTCAGTGATGGTCCGGTGCAGTTTCGAATCAGCCACCTCTTGTTTAGCAGTCAAGTGTACTATCAACTCAGCCACCAGCCGGCAAATTACATATTGTTTGTAAATAAATGTAATGGCTGAAGCCAGTGGCGAAGTCGGTAAGACACTCGACCGCGAATCAGTAGGTGCGGGGTTCAAATCCTGGGCTCGCCCGCCACTGACATCGCTTTCGAGTGAGGAAGCTGACGTTAACCTTAGCTTTACCAGCTTTTTTAATATGGACAAGCAAAATTAAGACAGTCAACATTTATTTTTTAGCTTTCGAAATCTCGCCTTTATCGAATGTGGAAGCGTTTATTTGGCAGGAAGCTGATAAGTTTTTATACAGCTGCTTTTCGATAAATTTGTCCATTAGATATGTTCCTAGTATGTAGTTGGAGTTACTGCTATCCGCATTATCCTCTACCGGGTCTGGATTGGAATTTAGAGAGGTATCCGATCTTCACAATGAAAGATAAAATTCTTAATGATTTGAACTTGTGTAAACGTTATCTCATTAATAACTTCAATGTTCAAGAAGAAGGAATAAGTATTCCAAAGACTTGGCTACTTTTTGCATTGAAAATAAGTCAGTAACTTCTTTATTGCATACGATTTCATTCTTGTTAATTATTAATTTCTGTTTGTGTAGGCCTATGCTAATTTCAGGTTATGCTTTATTAAGTATTTATTACGCAACATTCCATTTACTATTCAAATACGCTACATAGCCCTACTTAAAAATTGATTCACGGGCAAAATATTTGCGATATTGTCTAGAAACTGTCTTAAATATCGTAACAGAAGAGAAAAGCCGTATTATATTTTAACTACAAAAGGAATGAACTTCAGTATGTTAAGATATTAATATAACTAAAATTTTATTATTACTACAAAACAATTATTTCACAGGCTGCTCATTTGAAACCTGCTCTTGCAAGAAATACTTCCACATGATAACTCTAAACTCAGTTCACTTTTCTAATCTCCGCATGAGGAATTTACTTATCGGAACTTTCCGAAAGTCTGCCAAAGAGGCTGATAATGAAATAGTGGACCTGATAAATTCCCGGAGATGACCCTATTATGAAGAAATCGATTTTCCGGATCCTATAGGACATCCGTAATATAATCATGTTTTTGCATGGAAGTTTAACTCAATCGATAAAGAAAGTTGATAATAGTGGGCTAAGGTTTAGCAAGAAGGTAAATAACTAAACAAAATTTATACCAAATATTCCAAATATTTCTGAACGATTCAATCACCCGGAAAGCCTAAATATTTTCTGCACCTTAAATCACAGAATACCGAAGCATCAAAAACTGTCACAAACTAACTATTTGTATTTTCATTCCAATCTTAAATTTTTAACTCGATAACTTTTTCTAGTGTTTAAATATGGAATAGTGTACCCGATTCCATAAAAGCGGCTAAATATGTTTATAATTTTAGTATCCTATATAAATCTTTTTTTATTCAAGAACTGGTAGATTATACTTATAGACGCACTTTCCCGTATCATATCGGCGACTAGCTAGATAGAGCAATGCTCTCACTAGGGGCCGATTGAATGGTATTGGGCTTGTTTTAATTAATTGCATCATTGATTATGTTTGTTGTAAGCTTGTACTTTTATTTCTCTTTTTGTGCACTGTTATGTTATGCTATTTATTTGTGTGCCAATGTCGGTGCATGTGCCTGTGTATTTATGTGTCTGTGTCTATGTTTGTGCCTGTGTAACACTTGCTCTGTTGATCTCGTTACGGTCGCCACAAAATCCTCAATATAATCTGATCGCTAGGCCGATTATATCAGTTTTTGCTGATGAAAATTGACATGAAGCTTTTTCTTCAGATGAGTGTTACAGATAGCTTGTAGAGAACCACTATTTGAATAGTTGTAGTTGTAGGCATATTTGTCAATGATTAAATTTCAGATAGCTTATAGAGAACCACTATTTGAATAGCTGCAGCTTGTGGGCACATTTATCAACGAATTAGTATACCTAGATGGTATAAAGTTCCACTCATATGTGAGCATTTTTTAGCTATAAATTTAAATGTAATTTTTATTTAGCTTATTATGATTGAACTCTTTCTGTAGTGCACTCTCTTTGTAAGATGATTGATGATGATGACGACGATGATGATGATTATACTGATGATGATGAGGATGATGATGATGATGACGATGATGATGAGGAAAATAGTCATAATTATGTTCATCATCATCATCATCATCATCATCATCATCGTCATATATTCATCCATGTCAACCATTAAATCAAGCTTATAGTCAGTGTCATTGTCAGAGACGGTCAGGTTTGAGATTTGGGTTTTCGAAGCTTGGCCATCAGAGCAATCGATTTACGGAGTTTTTTTCAAAACTTAACTGGAAATTACAAAACACTAAATTGAGATCAGCCTATGCTGTAATATATTCATAGACCAGTCAGGTTGTGCTAGGAGAGAACCATGAGCATTTACTTTTAACTGAATCAAAATATACACAAAGCGCATACAACGATCTTTGTGATAGATTGCAGAATGAGCGTTTTGTGCATCACATAGTAAATCTTCCTCATTCGTATCTGATCAAACAAGCCGATAAAGTTTCTCTGTCCAACCAACATTGCATCAGATAAATTCCTAAGCCGGACATGTATTCCGACGTGATCTGGTTCCAACTGGAACTGCGTATTGATTGGTTCTCGAAGAGTGGAGTTATTTAAATAAAGCCGAAAAATCTATTAAATTAATGAAATTAATGAATTAAATTAAATCATTAATGAATTATTAACAATAAATTATTAATTAATTATTAATGAATTGAATTAAATTGAAATTAATGAAGAGCAAATTTATGAAAATTAATCCACTTTAGGTGGATCTTAACGGCTATTTTTTTACTCTCCGCAGGATCATCAGCAATGCGTGATACATAATTTCACTTCAGGCAAAACAAATTATAAAGTTGATTACAATCAACTTGAATTGAACACAAATCTTCGGCTGTGCATTGAACTTAAGACTTGAGCTAGAACATATATAAGGGAACCAGGACATGTCGTGTAGTCTTTCAGCTGTAAGGCGCCCATCAAGTAATAAAAAATAAAATTGATGATAATATAATAATAATAATAATAATAATAATAATAAAGGTTTAACGTCCGTTTTCTTATGCAAGGGTGATGTCAGGGACGCCACCCCGTCACATGTCATTACAAATCGATTCCCCCAAACGATCTTAAAAAATGTGCTTAAGAGAAAGAGAAAGATAGATCTACTAAATGGTGCCAGTCCGGTGATCAATATAGTATACATTTAAGCAGACTTGTCATACGCTGGCTTCAACGGCTAGACATAGCTACGATGAAATATCGCTAAGATAATAAAGAAACGAAGGACTTCTGACTGATTTATTCCTCGGGGTTAGCCAAATAAATCCCGTCCTCGTATAGGTTTACAGGATAAATCCCGCCCTCGCAATGGTTTTATGGATAAATCCCGGCCGTACAATGGATTACTGGATCAGAGGAATGATTCGATGTTACGTATCCGGTGTATGAACTCCAATGGGAGTCGTCGGAATAGGATTCTTGCAGTATTAACACACCGGAATACCTGAATGCCAACATAATCTTAATGCGCAATGCGTTAACAACAACAACAACAACAATACGATTAAAGTGCTACTATTGTCTATGACAGCATCGAACACTGTAGAACCAAATTAATACCGACGAGCAGCGTGAGGGGTCCATAAGCGGTGCAAACTAAAATCCGGGTAATCAGTCTAAGGAAGGGCACTAGCGGAATGGAGGTTTACGTTTTGGTCTCAGGTCATGGACATTTGGTGGATAGGAAAAGTCGTAGATAAAAGCTTTTAAACGCCTATGAAAGTGTTCGTAAAGTATAAAAGGCTGATATGTTATATAGGGATGTAGACCAAGCCGTTGAATTAACGACAGTTGTAAGATTTATCAATAGCTACATGTTGATACGGGATCAGCTACGGGCTTTCACCCAGGCGTTAAGCCAGATATTCCTTTTTGGCAACTTTAATTGACCCATGTAGAAATTCAAGTACATTTATTAGAGTTGTAAAAGTTGAACTGCCTTAATGTAATTTTGTTCGATTTACTTAGGCTGGAGCCAGTGGCGACGTCTGTAAGATACTCGACCGCGGATCAGTATGTGCGGGGTTGAAATCCTGGGCTCGCCCGTCACTTACATAGCTTTCGAATGAGGAAACTGACGTTAACATTTCCTTTAGCCTTTTTACTATAAGTGGAATTACGAAAGCAGTCCCATACGTAACTCCGCCCGTTGCTACCTTCATAAAATGATATCGTTATCAAAACACAACAAAATGTGTCTAACTATGAAGATAATTAGCTACCTACAAGTTTTATGATTAGATTACTGATTATTTCATTTCGTTGTTTCTGTAAATTAGGGAAATAATTAAAAGTAGTTTAAGTCTTTGGCCGGTATACAGCGAGATGTTTCTATCCAGTCAATGTCACATCCGTGACTTGATTATCAACTGAACTCCTAGTATCGTTGCCTAATCAATCAATCCTGATCCATAAAATCACTGCTGTATCTAGTTTACGAGATGTGACGTGGCGCTCTGAGGTTCAGGAGTGTAGGGATGTAAACAGTGGGGTACGGGGATAAGCAACCCCTATTTAAGTGCTTTTAAGTGGTGACTAATGATAGACTTTACTACTCGATGTGAAATAGCGTGTGCTCATTTTATTTATTGAATTTTTGTCTTTTTAGGAATTGGAGAAACCTACAGAGTTGTGTAAAACCAAAATGATCTCGAAACAGAACTTAAACTTTACAATTTCGTTTTAATCACGCCCTGATGCCGTTGAACAAGAACCGGTCGATATGGAATCAAGCTGAGAAATTTTGCTGCAACAATAAAATACCGATTTATTTCTTTGATTTAATTAATAATCAATTGTTGCTATAGAAATATAAAAAACTTATTTGCCTATATTTGTTTCTATGTATATATTCATTTATGAATTCAAAGTTTAGAAAGACAGATTTCTTTCTCACATTCTCTTTCTTTCTCAAAATATTTCTATTCTCAGCTTTCTCTTCATATCAACAAACGAATACGTTATCGAATTATTCAATATCCAAAGTCTCGGTCTTCCTCTAGCACGCCCCTTCTCTAGAACTCGATATATATATCATGCAGTTCGTCATTTTTTTAAATTCGTAGATAAGAATTCTCACCAACTGCATTCGTGGGTCGCCGAATAAATAAAAGAAAACAGAAAAAGAATAACCTGAAGCAATATAACTTAATACATAAGTTACGCAAGCTGCTGCTTCTTAAGAACTTACCTGCGAAATAAGCAATAATCTACAAGCAAGCAGCTCTGAGATTCTGAAATAAGGTATACAAGCACCTACTGAAGCAATAAGCTATGAAATAAGCTATGTAAGCAGCTGATTGGGATAATGTATGCAATAATTTATTTAGCAAACAGCTGCTGAGGTTACAGTTGAGCAAGAAAACTTGTATGAAGTAGGACTTACAACTACACTCATAACTTATTAGGAGACGGCGAGATAGATAAGTGGAGCCACTTGACGCAATCTATTAGCCGCAGCAAAACAAAAGCTTTGGCTGAGATGATGTCTATGGATGTTAAGCATATAAAAATATTTCTTATATTCCAGAAATTAATTATATTATAATTAATTTTCTGCCTGCCTATTCTGACGGCAGACGACTTCTAAAATATTAACTACGAGCAGTTTAGATCAATCGTTGAGAGATAATAGGAGTCAAATCAACAAATAAATACGTTTCTATTGTAGCCTCAAAGATCTCTCTCTTAGTGCACTGTCTAATGACAGGTCCATGGTATATAACGCCTCGAATCTTCTCTGTCTTCCGCTTATCTCTTCATTTCCACATATGAGTGGGCCTTTAAATCATCTAACATACCTAATATCGGCCTACCTCAATGACTACAGTGCTATGAAGACTAAATTTTTGAGTCTCTAAGATCATATTGGCCTATATTCTCAATGGGACATCAGGGTTAGGGATCTATTTACTGACGGAATAGGCTCACTAAAAAAAAGAGAGAATCCTTTCAAATCTGATGAGATCAACCTGAAGCGATCTACAAATCAAACAGCATAGTTATATTAGTCAATAACTCGCAATTGCTTCTGCTAAATAGATTACCGCGTGGAATACTTTATGATGGACGTGATGTTCGTTATCTTCCAAGTATTTGAAGCGGATGATAAAACAATAACAATGCTATGAAGACTATAAGTCGGTTCTTGCACCGAGCGTCAACAGTCCTTGACCGGCACTTCGGTGCCACCTTGCCGGAACATACAAAGCACCAATTACAGTGCCACCAGTAGAGAAATAATAGCGTCGAGATCGTAAAGATATAGTAGCGGCAGGCACGATAATTTAATTAATTAAAGTGATAGTTTCCTATTGAGTCGGAACTGGGGAAGAGAGAGAGAGAGAGAGAGAGAATATTATGTTTTACTTAAAAAATACACTCAAATATGCACACACGCTAGGCCGTCAAAGAGGTCAAAAACCTATCTAGTTGATCACCCATCATGCATGCATAAAAATGCAAACTAAAATGAATATGTAAGCTAAAAATGAACAAAAATATCACGCCCGAAGAAATACTATGAAATTCGAGTGAAATGCGTTTTCGATGACCTCCGAGACAATTAATTGCCCCCCCTCCCCCCTCCCTCCCACAGACAAAACTTCGACTGAGCCTCATGAAACGTAAGGCGTGGACCAGATAATCTAATGATAACAATTCTGTTACGTGAGTGAATAAACAATGACTGATAAAGCTTTGCCAGTCTATTGTATAAAATGCAGATTCATTTCATTTCCACGAAGAGCGATTCTCGAGTGAAAGCAGCAGCCACGCTTGCCGCTGTCGGATGTAAACAAAGCTGAAGAGTGGAGCGAGAGACAAATGAATGAATTAATGTGGACGAGAAATTGTGCAACGTTACAAAAGCTAACGATGAGCAGGGTTATTAGAGCCAATGTTAAACAGTGTTAGTCAATGTTGAGCAGTGTTATTAGAGACAATGTTAAACAGTGTTATTACAGCAAATGTTGAGCAGTATTATTAGAGCCAATGTTAAACAGTGTTATTAGAGCCAATGTTAAACAGTGTTATTAGAGCAAATGTTGAGAAGTATTATAGCTTATTAGAGTCAATTTCGACATGTTTCAATGATATACATGTATGTACGAATCATGACAGACATACATAGGTCTATCACTGGTAGTCTGGTTCATTTAAAGGAACAAGACTATAACTTAACTAATTATACTGGTTCAGAAAGTCGAGAGATTTGTAATTTTGTAGCACCAGTCCTGTTGTTGACTTTATACCTCATCATATTTAAACATAATAATTCATTTAAGGAAAGACATCGGTATTTTTGCAATATCTAAACGTAGATAATTGATTAGGCGATGAATTGAGATATGATAACGAATTAGGCGATGAATTGAGATGTGATAATGCATTAGGCGATGAATTAAGATGTGATAATGAATTAGGCGAAGAAATGAGATGTGATAATGAATTAGGCGATGAATTAAGATGTGATAATGAATTAGGCCATGAATTGAGATGTGATAATGCATTAGGCGATGAATTGAGATGTGATAATGAATTAGGCCATGAATTTAGAATAAAAAATTAACAGTGCGGCCTATATAGACCTATTTGAGATGCATGAACTTAATGCAAAGCCTATTTCGAGTTATCATGACTAACATATTAGCAGAATTTCAGTGAATTGCGGAAGTAATTCAGAATTTTGATTGATTGTTTTATAAGAAACGACCTTGCACAATATGTGTCAGACCTACATGATGCATTACACTCAGGAATCAGGATGCATTGCACTCAGTTGCGCAATGTTGCTACAGTGGACGAAAGCTAAGGCTTCACTGGACAAGAAATAGTGCGCCGCAGAATATCGATGACGCCTACGTCCTGTTAAAATCACCGGCAACAGCTTATAGCGCTTAGGAGATTGACGTTGAGCAATGACAGATCGGTTGCTCAATGTGTGTTAAGGTATTGCGAAATTATCGATACTTGAAACGGAAGGAAATGTTGTCACAAATTCTTAATGAGACAATGCTTCACCAACTTAACCATGATTGCGCTGAATTACCATACGACAGCTTTAGCACAGTTTAACCAATCCTGCTTCGCTAACGCTATCGTCGTCAGCATCTTCCTTTTAATCCTAGTTTAACTAGGGTCGGGATATGAATGAACCTTCTCCACACCTCTTTGTCCCATACCATATCAAAATCTCTTCCATTTGTTTAAGAAAATTGTGTGGCAATTTCTGGAGCCTAGGCGCTCATCAACCGAATGCCCTTTCTGACGTTGGTTTGGTTTTCAGTGCTTTAGTCGCCTTCTACGACACGTGCAGTCACCCGTTGGTCTATTCTTCCAACAACCCGGACGCAACACGGAGTAAATTCACTAACACTATTGAAATACTAAAAATATTCCCATTGAAAAATTTACTTAATTAAGAATAAACTTATCTCAAAACAATAACTTATAAGATTACAGAATTAATCGACAAAAAAGCAACTCATTTTAACGGGCAATCAAATGATTCGTTTTAAAATATTAGTAACTCGAAGTAGTGCGTTAAACTCGAAATCGGAGTGAATTAAATGCTGTTCTTCAGCTCAGTCATGGCTTAGTTGCCTACTTCGACGACAGTCGCAGTATGTTGTTGGTCCACTCAGCACTGACTCGGATACTATAGAGATTGTATTCCACTACAGATAAAAGTCAAGTCATTCAATGCATTCCTGCTTAGCGAAGGAATAAGATCCTAAATAGAAACAAATCGAGAGATGAAAAAGAAATATATCAAATGAGTTTTGATAGAACATAAAACTTTCCGACCCATTATTGTTAATTTGTTAGGTAATGCAAGCACAACGAGTTATAGTTATCTAACCAATTACAGTTATCTAACCAATTACAGTTATCTAACCAATTATAGTTATCTAACCAATTACAGTTATCTAACCAATTACAGTTATCTAACCAATTATAGTTATCTAAATAAGCACGAGGTAGTTTAATCAAAGCTAAAGCGTTAAAATAGTATTATAGAAATAATTTGTAATTTAAAATGCTAGAATGATAGATAAAGAGTATGCTACATAAATTCATTGGAGCAGACACGGATGCCAACTGATTATACAATTCAATCTCTCTCGCTCTCTCTTAGTGGACTGCCTACTGGCAGATCCATGGTAAATAATGCCTCCTCTATTCTCTGTCTTCCGCCCTCCTCTTCTCTAGGATTACTATAATTAGGAATATTATAATTAATGGGATTGATAATTCAATATCAACAGCAATATCAGCCCAATTAATGGTTCCACGGTTAAATCTTTCGGTTTGTTTTCACAGTTTCTCTCAAATTTACAATTTTACACCGTTGGCAATATTGGCCACTCATAAGACATTGGCATTAATAGTTGGCGACATAGTTTAAGTCATTAATTGCATATGTTTTACTCTCAACAAGAAACAATGAGTACTAGTACGGGTTAGCAGTACCGCTTTCATAATTTAATATCAAATACAACTGAAAACTGGTTCATAAGCCAAACTTTTCAAACCTAATGACAAAATGTTCGGTAATCTTCGTAACGGGATCAACAAATTAATTGATGATATGCTCCTTGTTGTCCCTGTGTTGTGCTCGGGTGTGGTTGGATGTGGTTACGTATACGTAAGAGGCGACTAAGGCAGGAGCTGAGGATGGCAAGAGGGGACCCACCTCACCATGAAATATTTCCCCCGGATAAAATGGTAATTAATCCATCTAACTGAGGAAGGCAACGAAAAAGCACCTCATAAGCCGTACTTTTCCCAAGCTATAGGCTACATAAGGTATGGATAAGGCATAGATTTTGTGAAGGGATTAATTTGTTGATCAAAGGAGTACTCTTAAGGAGCGAGAAAGCACACTTGAAGTATGAATATGTACCTTGAACCTGCCACTTGGCAGTGCACTGAAGAGAAGAGATGCTCCTTGATGAGCATCATGAGTTAATCTGTGCTCATCCTCACATTAGATTTAAAAAAAATGAAAGAAAATGAAAAAAATGGTATGGAACACCTACTGATAATTATCATTCAATATTAAAACTATACGATAAAGATACTATAATCATACGACTATAAGAATTATCAACTAATCATAAGAATATATGTTAATTATACATACAATTTTAACACGCGACTACATGATAATTAATTAATCGTATAATTAATCATACGACAATTATTATAAAACCGTTCATATGGTAATTGTCATACAATCATACGACTTTACGATAGTATAATTAATTAAAGCGAAAGTGTTCAGCATTTGAAACATGTTGTTGTTACTGGCGCACAAAATCAGCACTGATGCTGAATTATAGAAAAGAGAGAACTTCTACTGTAAGCTATTTTAATCGTTTGAGAGGATTTGATTCATCGTCTGACACGGAGACAGGCGCTCGCTTCTGTAAACACAAATATTTCAACAATTTATTCTTTTACTTTATATTTCAATAAATTGGAGCAATCAAACAAAATTAACATCATATAAAATATCTTCTTTTTGTTCGTATAGTTACACACATGACATATCGCATGTGTTTACATGATATCCTTTCTTAGTGGCTGTTTTTGTAGTTTTCGTTATTTCCGTTTAGTAATTCAATTAGTAATCGTAACTTCAACCTTTTATTAACTTTAGTACAAATGAATTTTTATTGAATTGCTGTACACGCTTCCTGAAAACCAAACAAGCAGGTACATTTCAGCCTGTTTACAACCAATCCTCAAGACATTTATAAGTACTAAGCAGTGAACTAGTATTATAAAAAGAAAGGTCAATTGATAAAATCCAAACAAGGAGAGTTTTGTGTTAAATATCTGCATTACATTTCAGTCATATATATGTAACAAAGCCATAATTCTGTCTTTTAAAAGTATGTCAGGTTAGATTAAAAGTATGTCAGGTTAGATTACAAGTATGTCAGAATAGATTAAAATTATGTCAGGTTAGATTAAAAGTATGTCAGGATAGATAAGCGCAATTAAGATCTAGATTACTAGATCAACGGCGGGAGGCGTTACTCCAATCATGAGAGATTCTTTCTACAAATACCCAATTTTACATATTTTCGCCAAATAAAATAAATAAAATATCTGCAAAATAAAATAAACCAGTCCATATTTAGACAGGATATATGATAATATGAATTGACAAAAAATTACAGAATAGATAAATACCGTTACCATCAACCGGTGATTCAACTGGTTCCCTTGATTCCCAGTATAACTAGGGTTGGGATACAAATAGACTTTCTCAAATCCTCTCAGTCTTGCAGCATGTCATCAGTCAATCCCCTATTTGAGACTTTTCCATTCGTTTAAATTTTTTGTAGCAATTTCGGGAGCCAAGGCACTCACCAACTGAATGCCCTTTCTGACGTTGGCATGGATCTTAGTACTTTAGTCGCCTTCTACGACACGTGCAGTCACCGGTTGGTCAATTCTTCAAACAATCCGGACACAACACGTTGAACAGAATAGATAAATACCATAGCGGCAATTTTGACATCTAACTCCATATCACCAGCACTATTGTCATCAGACAGCTTCAGTAGAGCTGCAGCAACCTGTCTCGTTGAGTCAACCAGACCTGCACAGAGTGAAACAGCAGAGTACTATCAAATACCACGGGTACAATTCACACAGAGTGAAACAGCAGAGTACTAACAAATACCACGGGTACAATTCACACAGAGTGAAACAGCAAGATGTACTATCAAATACCATGGGTACAATTCACACAGAGTGAAACAGCAGAATGTACTACCAAATACATCAGGCAAATACAACGGGTACAATTCACGACTCAGCCGGCAGTGTGGCACATTAAGTGTAGAAATCAGGTTCCAAAGGTGCGCACGTGCATTCCGTATCAATTGCAAGCAGCCCACACTCACTCTTCAGTTACTAACTAAGTATTTTGGTAAAAAAGAGATGGGTCGAGCTAGGACAAAGCATCAGACTGCTAGTAGCATAAAAAACATCAGATTAATAGAGATTAATTTTATTTATTTAATTCCTTATTTAAAAATTTATCAATCAATTAGACTCATTAATACAAGCCATAAATCAATACAAGCGGATTCCAATAGATCTGAATTTATCATGCCTAAACTGATGCAACATTCAATAACAAGATGTCAATTTTTCCCAATTTTTTAATTCTATGTGTACACATCAAAGAAAAGTTGGGTTATTTTCTCAACTTCACACAGAATCCGCTAGGCATATATAGAATAAAATATTTATTTGTTGTTCATTATTATTATTCCCAGTGTTGTGTCCGGGTTGCTTGAAGAATTGACCAACCGGTGACTGCACGTGTCATAGAAGGCAACTAAAGCACTAAGATCATACCCACTTCAGAAAGGGCACTTGGTTGGTGAGCGCCTAGGCTCCAGAAATTGCTACAAAAATTTAATGAATGGAAAAGCCTCAAATAGGGGATTGGCTGGTGGTGTGGTGTAGGACAGAGAGGATTTGAGACAGTCTATTTGTATCCCGACCCTGGTTAAACTGGGATTCAAGGGATGATGATGATGATGATGATTATCATAATAAGCAGATGAATAAACTACACGAGTACCACTACAGACCTCTACTAGACAGCAACAGGTAGTCATTGAACTTCTGCCCCTCAATGATCTCATCGAGAGTTCTCAACACTGTCTGAGACTCCTCGAGTTCCTCGCTCAGTCTCGTCTTCATGTACTTTGCCTGCAGCCATTACGTAAACGATTCAAAAACACGCAAAATTCATGTGAAGTTATAAAAAATTAGAATGCTAAATGAATAGCGCATAATGTCACTTTTTGCAAAAGTTGGATTTTAGCAAAATTAGAGTAAAATATAGTTCAGATAGAGAACTGCACTGATGCTGTAAATGCTCATGATCTCAAATAATTAGAAAGTCAATAAAATACCACCTCAAACCCACAATTGGAACTTAAATAAAGGCATTAATTGTTATTAGATTGTTAAAGTTTATGCCTCTACAATTGGACATATTTTCCAAATAATAACACTCACGTTTAAGACCATGAAAGAAGAAATTGAAAAGAAATTTGTAAAAATGGTCTCTATTGATCAGATATTTAGTGCTTGCTAAGTAAAGGACTATCAACATTAAATACTTTTCTTACTCTCCTCGTCTTGAGAAGGGCGGAGAGAGATAAGTGTTATTTTTGAAAAGAAATGGGAAGCAAAACTATATACAGATCTGAACATTAATTTTTAGGAGCTTCTCAGGTTTTCACATATCAGGAACTCACCAGTCAGATATGAATTCAATTATGCAATCATATGGATTCAGTTCTGAGCCACAATATATCTCGCAACGTCATTGATAAACAACATAACACAACTTGGCTTAAATTATATATATTCTTCTTACAATAATATTAAGAAAAGCCTTAACCGGTCAATTACAACACTTCTCTGAAACTGCAGCAAATATAAATAGAATTTATTTTATATAGAAACATAATTACAGTAATAAGTTTCTTCTCAAGATCTCTGATATCTTTCGTCAGAGCTTCGACAGTCTCTGCACCGCACGGATAGTCATCGTGGCAGCTGTCTTCCTTCAGCAGCGCATAGGATGGAATGTTGAAAACATTCGTTCTCATGTATGACTGTGCAATACAATATCAATACACCATAAATAATTTCTAAAGTAATTATATAAAATATGAAAAAAGCACCGCAAATATATTCAGTACGCTTTCATCAGGCAGCATGTGTAGTTTTGAATATTGATTGATATATCACCAAAGAAGACAGTCATAATTATATGCTAAATTTCTTCAATTTCATTTTCAACTGATAAAATAAATAATACACTTGAGTTCATTTACAGGATTGTTAACTGGAGCACCTGTATTTCAATGTATTGCTAGACTTTCAGCAGACTCCCATTAATAAGCCTCAAGGCGTCATCGTCGACAGGCTAAGCCAGTAAATCTAACCTCGCATCAACTGTCAAAAGTCTCAAAGTAGTGGTTAAGAAAATACTAAACATAAAATTACTAAGACTAAAATAAATTATTAATTATAAAATAAATTATTAATTATAAAATAAATTATTAATTATAAAATAAATTATTAATTTTAATCTTATTAATTTTTAATCCTATTAATTATAAAATTAATAATTAATTTTAATTATAAAATTAATAGGACTCCAGAAGTTCCACCACATGACACAGAGCCTGCTCTCTTCTCAGAGTGGTCTAACCTTTCAACATATAAATAAGAATTCTTACCGCAACACCATACCTTATAAACTACTGTACGCGTTCATAGGAGGAGACTGACGTAGATATGACGGTGAAGAGACTTACAGCCATGTGGTGATGATTTCTGTGTTTTAGACCAATTGGGCGCTTATACTCCAGACTTGCAGATTTCTAATCGCTGCACTGATTGTGGCATTATACCAGCAGGCTACTTGACCTTCACTGTCCATTCAGTGCTACAGCGCCATTAGCATAAAGCGGCGCTTTATAAATTTATTTAATACTATTATAATTATTAGTATTACTATTATTATTACTATCATAACCACAGCCTTAATAAAGATAACAGCAATAAAGCAACCATGTTGGAATTAATACCTCGAGTTTATCTATTGCAGCATCTATTACAGGTAGAGTAGAATTATAAATGTTACTGGTCGCCTGTTGAACATCTGAATTTGAGATAAGATCCATTCCAACCTAGTAAATCATCACATAGAGACATCACATGATCATTTACTCCAAATAAATAATTCAATAGCATTTAGACATTTTAGTATGGTTCACACTGTTTGCTGTAATTTAATTTGCACCAAAAGCCTATACAGCCAGTTCTTACAGACAGTTCAATATTTTAGTTTCCAATTACAAGCAAGTTTTAAGATAAGATTTTACAGGAATAAGTTTGTAATCAATATATACGAAATGATGTTCTTTGAGCACACATTAATAAATTATATGTTAATTCTCATATATTTATATATCTGTTACTTTATTTAGTATTGACTCGCAAACACCTAGTTTTCAACTGAATTATTCTGGCATTACACAGTCCTACATAAATCTGGGTTATAAAAACTGAATAAATGAAAAACAAGTCACTGAGATTTTAAAAATATCCTTTTAAATAAAATTTTACTAGTTGTGTTCAATTTACAATAACACGTTCAGGACCAATTCCAGAGAACTGTGATCTATGCATAAATTCTGATAACAAAATTCTAACCTTCTCGCCAACTAAAAGATCTGACTCAGTTTCATCTCTACTCAGTACAAAACACTTAATCTGGCTTTAAACTTCACACTTAACGAACATCAGCGAGACAAATTAACCACTTTATTTTAACAAATGCAAATAAATAATTTCATTATAAAACATCTACACAACCATTTAGCCTTAGCATTTGTCGACGACAGTAGAAATATAGACATACCTCTGATTTGAGTGAACTAAGGGCCACATCTAAATTATCCGAATAATAATCCACGATGGCATTGTACACTGTGCATATAAACATGAAAAATAATATCAAAATATATATCAGCTATTCCAAACAGTCTATTTTGTAAAAATACTCTAAATTTCAATTTCTCATCATATAATGACAATAACTAGCCAAATTACAAAATAAAAATAAAACTTGAGCCCCGTTGCTACTGAAGACGACTCAAGCCACACAGGCAATAGCAGCTAAAGCTAAGGTTAACGTCAGTTTTCTCACTTCAAAGCGAGGTCAGTGACGGGCGAGCCAAGGATTTAGTATTTAGCCCCGAATAGCAGCACTCAAATGAAACCAGGCACTGAAGACTCTGAAATGGCACGAACTCCAAGAATCTAATATAATAAAAATGCTACTTACATCCATCTGCAAATGTTTTTGCAGTAAAACCAAACAGTTGCATTTCATATTCCTCGGAGCAGAGAGAATTAAGCCGTTCATTATCATCCAACACCGAGCCATGTTCAGATGTCGATGCCGCTATGGAAGAAACATTATCTGTGCAGCTTTCAGAAACTGAGCGAACGTCGTTTGCCGATGATGATTTGCCGGACATCTCGTCCGCCATTACTGTACCAAAGACACAAACATTAAAATAGGGCATTCACTGGATATGAACCCCTCACCTATTGATTCACAATTGGACAATGTAGTCAATCGTACTAACATGCTGCTGGTTCAATTACTCCTTTTATTAAAGTATAATGAAAATTCATAAATATCAATGAAGAAAATAAATAAAACTGAATATCAAAGTCTGAATATTGAAATTTAAAATGTTCAAGCTAACGCCAAGTTTAACGCTAGTTTCCTTCTCGAAAGCATATAAAAAGGAAAACTAACAATCAGATACAGTAGTAGCTGTAAAAAGGAAGTACTATGAAGAGCTTCAAAAGGAAAGAACAATATTGTTAAGCTTAGTTTAACGAGAGGTTCCGTACCATAAGTATATATAAGAGGTCAGGCATGACTTTGAAACCGTGAAGGTCTTACGTTTTCAGACAAATCTGTTATGAATTTCATGCTAATAGTGAGATGTGAATTAAACTAAACCAAACTATTAAACTAAATTGAATTAAATGAAAACAAAATAAGCTAAACTAATCCAAATTAAACCAATTTAAATTAAACTTAGCCAAATTAAATGAAACTAAACCAAATTATAATTTTTAGTCATGACCAATTAATTTTTGCGTAATTGTAATGCTATTGTTATACATGACAACATCCAATAAGGAGCAATATAAAGACTACCAATATGTGCACAAAATGACAAGTCATCTATTTTAATCCTAATTATTTTACCTAATAATTGCTAGAGTTTAGATACAACTTTCATTTAGGAATGTTTATTTTGATTTGAATCAAGAACCCAGCAACATTTCCACTAATTTCAGCATTGACTCTCTTGATCTCTAAACAGCAAAATCCAGGTAACATGCAACAACAACAACAACAACAATACGAATAGAGTGCTACTGTTGTCCATGACACTGTTCACTGTGGAACCAAATCAAAGCCGATGAGCAGAGCGAGGGGTACATAAACGGTTCGAGCCAAAATCCGGGTAGTCAGTCCAAGGAAGAGTACTAGCGGAATGGAGGTTTACGTGTTACATAGTTCATCAAAGTTTCGTAAAAAGGAGTACCAATAATTTAAAGTTCTAAAACAATTGTTCTTAATCGAAATAATTTACAAAGAAAATCGCAGTAATAGCAATTTTTAAATAAAATATTTAATATTATTGTAGAGTAGGCTAATATATTTTAGTGAATTTTAGGGCATGCAATCATCTATAATCTCAAGAGGTGGCAGATAGTAGATCTTCTAAGTTTATATTTATTTAGGTTATTTAAAAACCTCAACATGTATATAAACTCAGAAATTAAGCTTTTAAGGTTTTTTATTTTTCAAGTAATATCTATCACAAATTCTAAATTTAATAAATGATACTGACAATTTAAGATTGACAGAGTTGATAAATGACGCAAAGTGAAAGTTAGCATAAGCTGTTATTCAAAAAGTCATAGCCAAGTCAGTGAAACATTACATTTCTCATTTCTTGTTTGGATTTAAAGATTTCAGGGTCTTTTAGCTTTGTAACTCCTAAAAAGCCTTAAAACCTACAAATAGATTTTTTGAAAGTTTAGGCTATAGTTTTTCTCAACCTGCTCTTATATCATTATCGCACTATTAGATCACCTGTACTAAAATAATACCATGTATAAAATTGTACCATATTAGTGATAGACGTATGGCTATCTCGCTCAATGTTTTGCCTAGCATTCTGTTTCAATAGCGTAGGGGTAACGTCATGAAGTTTTAAATGACAGATCCTCAGGTGAATTGAACCCTCGTGGGTTCAATTCACGCGGATCAGACGCGCTGATCTGAGAGTAAAATCTCGGACATTCACTGGACTGGTTATGCGCAATATGGTCTAAATTGCCAAACGGTTTAAACATGTGGCATTAAAGAGTGATAGATATCAACATAGTTGATCATTTCACTATAATACGTGTTTACTTTTTTTACTTTTTTATTTTTTATTGACAGGTTCATAACGTTTAATAATTATAACCATGAAATACAGAATTGCAAAATTATAATTATTATTATTCATTATAATTCTATATCTTTGATTATAACTCCTTTACTTATTTCCATACTCCACGTATTTCTCTCATCTGCATTTCTCTTCGTATCGATATACAAATCACATCATCCAGCATCCCAAGCATCGGTTATTCTATCATCTTTGCCTGAGATTATGAGTTACGATTTGAGAGATGAGTGAGATTATGAGTTATGATTGATTTGAGAAATGAGCGAGATTATGAGTTATGATTGATTTGAGAAATGGGCGAGATTATGAGTTATGATTGATTTGAGAAATGAGCGAGATTATGAGTTATGATTGGTTTGAGAAATGAGCGAGATTATGAGTTATGATTGATTTGAGAAATGAGCGAGATTATGAGTTATGATTGATTTGAGAAATGAGCGAGATCATGAGTTATGATTTGAGAGATGAGTGAGATTTGAGAGGAGGCATAAGTTGGACAAAACATATTGTTATCAATCACAAAACAAACTCTTTGCAAAACAGCCTCAATCATTTAGAACTTCAGGCTCTCTGAAGTCAAAACATCCTTTCAATATTTAAAGCATTCCTAAATACAACTTACAAAGTCTATAGATTTGTGATACATTAAATCCTATTCAATATTTTCGGCTGCATTTCTCAGCATCTACTGTACTCCAGAAATTCCAAACGAAACACGAACACGTCGCGCAGTTTTACTATCTGGACTACATTAGAGGAAAACCATAGGAAGCATTTCACTTTCCATGCAATTATTATTATTTTCGAGCAAAATTCACTTTTAGTAGACTACATTAATGTTTTGTGGAGTCAGAGAAGACGTAAAACCTACAGCGCAGTTGGACGTGCGAGCGCAGGTGGTTGTGCGCAGAAGGTCAGGCAGGCGGGCGGGCGGGCGGGCAGGCGCGCAGTCATCCCGTCGAGGCGCTGATGGAAGGCAGGGCTGTCGACCGCTCCATCGGGAGCCTCACGGGCGCAGTATTTATACCGCACGGTCTCCCGCCTCGGTCGGCGATGGGTTAATTTAGTAGACGAAGAGAGCAGACCTGGAAAAGCTTGTTATACGAACAACTGAATGAGTGAAGGTGCTTGTGTCGGACCGATAAAAAATAGTCGAAACTCCCGGGCAGCCGGTGGTGTAGGGCGGTGGTGGAGGCGCTGGTGGAGGGCGGTGATGGAGGGTGTTGTTTAACTTACGCGCACTCCTGCGCTCTCTGCCTAGTCTACTGATGTGTTTCCTCCGAGTCTTCCAAGAAAAAGATTATCCTTTATCCGGTTTAGTTTCCAGCAGTTGACATCTATCTGCCAATAATATTTTAGCCTCTTAGATTTTTGCCGTTGATTATAATTTGTTGAATATTACAGTTTATTGTTTTGTTAATACTTTTATAACAGCGGGTAGCGATGCTTTATATTTTTGTACCAAAAAATAGAGGCCGGTCGTTAGGCTATATTTCAGTGAGTAATCCGTTTAATTAACTCAATATTTAAATTAATTAACCATTTAAATAAACATTTATATTTGGACCTTTCAGTGCCTTTACTAGATCTCCATCTTCATCTCAATTTCTCTCTCTCGCTTTCTATCTCTCTCTTTCTATCTCTCTCTCTATCTCTCTCTCTCTCTCTCTCTCTTTCTCTCCCTCTCGCCTTCTCGCACAATAATTTACGTATCATATAACTGATGATGCTGTTAGTGCAGACAGATTTATGGCTGAGGAATTATCGACTCCTGGCCCTCTATACACCGGAGATCATCAATAAAAAGAGCGGACAGGTGAAAGTGTAGGCCTATATCTTCACCTGGGATCTTATATTGACCGGCTGCCACTTTGCGAAGGACTGAACTCTAGCAGATGAGGACAGGAATCTCGTTCCTGTTCTTTATTAGGATAGTTAAAGCAACAAAGTTAGTGGTGAACCGAAAAATTTTAAACGATTTATTTTCAAGTGTAATTAAGATAACCGCTTGAAAAACTTGCGTTATATTAATGACTAAATAAATAAATGCCGTTATTCATTACAGTAAATATATGTAAATTATAAAATAATACAGGATTAAGAGACATACATGTACGTGCATATTGCGATATTTAAATTTAGATTTGAGGTTGTGTAAGGCAGAATACTTCCAGAGTTAACCACTCCAGAGTTTTATCAAGGCTAATACAGCACAATGTTAAGATGGTTGAACAATTCTAGGAACAGAGATAACGTCATCTGCAGAAAAAAGGGATCATGTTTTGGCTCAGTTGTCAATGCTAGTCCAGTTTTCGAATGCACGGTGCTGAGGATAACAACGGAGAACTAGCTCAGAGAAAGATGTTCATTTGAAAAGCTGAATATTGTCAGTTAACTAAATTAAATAATTAAATAAATTAAATAGGAAATGCTGCATACTAAACAAGTATTATCTTTGAAGATGACTGATCACTGAAGAGATTTCAAGCCACTTCTTGTGGGGCAACGTGGTTCCTTTAGCAGACTTTCATGAAATGATGAATCAACAATGAACAACATGCATGAATCAACAATGAATAACAATGAACAAAAGGCATGAATTAACAATGAATAACAATGAACAACATGCATGAATTAACAATGAATAACAATGAACAACATGCATGAATTAACAATGAATAACAATGAACAACATGCATGCATTAATAATGAATAAACAAATACCAATGAACAACATGCACGAATTTACTAGAATCAAAATCCTCGCCGCGGTACAACTTCTACAGACTTACAAGATCATTTGCCTATCCTAGAGTGAGCCTCAAAAATGTTTAACTAACTAATCTTTATCTCGATAAATGGGCAAGTTACGCTATAACCATAGGATGTAAGTTTCAGTTCCCAGTCATGTCACTGAATAAGAAAACTATTGGATAGCACACAAGTCAGAGCAAGACAGACGGGGTGGTATTCGGTAAAGTCATCATATCTAATAATGGGCATATTCTAGAAATCTTCTGCTTTAATGAGTAGGTGAATTAGTAAAATATTAACACTGATTGAGTGCCTAGTAAAGTTCCAAAATATACACCGACGTACATGTTTATAATGTTTTCATGCTGTGTTTATGACACGTTGCTGAGAAAGGCAACGGGAAACAAACTCAGAAGCCATATTTTTCCCAAGCTATAAGCTGCATAAGGTATGGATAAGACATAGACTTTGAGAAGGGATTAACTTGTTGATCTAAGGAGTGCTCTTATGGAGCGAGAAAGAAGACTTTGAGTATGAATGTGTACCTTGAACCTGCCACTTGGTTATGCACTGAAAGAAGATATGACACAATTACCAAAGATTGATTAAATGTTGCCCTCTGCTCGCTATATCATTTCATTTGAGATCATCTTCCTCATCCAGCGCTCTAAGTATGGTAAAGCTTTTGTTGAAGATCTTCGTATGAGCATGATTGATTAAAGACTAGAGGTGCCTGCGTGTTGCAGTCGATCAAGTTCATAGGCAGCAGTTTATCTTCATCATAGAACCACTTGTTACTTCTTCCGTCCATTGACCCGTGAGCACAGCTAAGGATTTACTGCATCCGCTGCTTCCAGGATTCAATATCGCTGTTATCAATATATCTGTTTTCAAAATGTCTGATTTCAAAATATCTGTTTTCAAAATATCTCTGTTGTCAGTGTATCAGTTGCTAATATCTTCATTGTCAGTGTATCTGTGGCTAATATCTCTGTTGTCAGTGTATCTGTTGCTAATATCTTCATTGTCAGTGTATCTGTTGCTAATATCGTTGTTGTCAGTGTATCTGTTGCTAATATCTTTGTTGTCAGTGTATATTTTGCTAGTATCGTTGTTATCGGTAGGCTATATATTATGTCAATAGGCCTATATCTATTACCAATCTTTGTTGCCAATGTATCTGTTGCCAATATCTCTGTTTTCCAATATATCTGTTGTCTGCCTGTCTGTAGCTAATATCCTTGTAGCTAATATCTTTGTAGCTAATATCTTTTTAAGCTAATAATATATGTATATATATATATATTATTTAGCTGAAATTATATACATTATACTGTAAATGTTAATATCTATGTTGTTAGTATCTTTACTACAAATAACTCTATTGCATTGAGCCCTATTGGTAATATTTCTCTTGTCAATATCTCTGTTACTATTACTATTACTACTACTGACTTATGTAAGTCGCACCTAAATGTCGGCGACATCGCCACTGGCTGGAGACAGTGGCGATGTCGGTAAGATATTCGACCGCGGATCATTATGTGCGGGGTTCAAAACCGGGGCTCACCCGTCACTGACATGGCTATCGAGAGAGGAAATTGACGTTAACATTAGCTTTACCAGCTTTTAAGTCCATTATAATGATGTCAGTGAAGAACCATCGCGCGTGCACCAAAGATCACTGAAGCCGTGGTTCTGACACTTAACAATTTTGCTAATTGTAAAATTGTATCTTGAAAGAAAACCAGTGTGGTCAAGAAATTACACAACAGAGATAACTCCAGTTGTCTCAATACTCTTCAAAATTGTAACATGATTTGAAGATTAATTTCAGGAATGAGAACTCCGTGCGCATAACAAAAATTCAAGACGTACGGGAGTAGGCCTATATACAAAAACATCGGAATTTAGTAATTCTTTTAGGTAGACTTTAAGGTCTAGGAATTTTGATAGGCAATTTATTTAATTCAAAAGTTCTGACAGCTAATGATAGCTAGGAATAGCTAATGATATCTAGAGATAGCTAATGATAGCTAATAATAGATATGGATAGCTAATGGTAGCTAGGGATAGCCAATGACAGCTAAGGAAAGTTTCTTGTTATTGGAAAGTGAAATTGGCGGAAATGTAGCAAATAAAAAAAACACGCATTATAGTGAAATGATCAACTATGTTGATATCTAACACTTTTTAACACCACATGTTTAATCCGTTATGCAATTTAGACCATTTTCCGTATAACCAGTCCAGTGAATGTCCGAGATTTTACTCTCAAATCAGCGCGGCTGGGATTCGAACCCGCGAGGGTTCAATTCACCAATGGATCTGTCATTTTAAAGTTCATGACGTTATCCATTGCGCTATTGAGACATTCAAAAATGACCTTTTACAGAATGGGAAAGACTACAGAACTCTGCGAGAGGTATTTTATTACAACGATTCCCCAGGGATTTGTGATTATTTATAGGATTCAGGGGTGGGGGTCGGCAAGTTCTCTATGCGCGTAAGAATTTATGGAGGTGCGTGGTGTATTATGGGATATACCCTGTTTTAATTGCAGATCTCCTTCCTTTTGTTTATTATTCATAGGCGTTGAAAAAATTTGAATAAATCATTTTACTTATGGTATTAAGAAATTATTAATTGAACTATCTTTATACAAATTTTAAACCGAAATTTTAATAATATACATTTAAATATAGTTTACGCCTATATACAGTTTATATACAGTGTTATATGTACGGTGTATATACTGTATGTGTTTATATACAGTTTATATATATATATATATATATATATACTGTAATATATATATATATATATACATGTATATATATATATATATATATATATATATATATATATATATATATATATATATATATATATATATATATATACTGTATTTAAACTAATTATACATGTATACAGTATATATATATATATATATATATATATATATAATATATATATATACAGTATATATATATATATATATATATATATATTGATATATAAGAGTTATTACTCTTACACGCACATACATACACACACACACACACACATATATATATATATATATATATATATATATATACTGTATATATATATATTTACTGTGTACAATTAGTTTTCAATTTATAAAAATTATTCCTTTATTCATCCAGTATCCTCCAATATAATAATGCATAATTGGAGGATACTCAGATACTGGATGAAGGAAGGAATCCACGAACACGACAGGGGGTGGGTGGGGTAACCCGGGGGGGAGCGCGCTGCGTGCGGGAGCGCTGATTAAGCACTGACAGTTTGTGATAGCTGAACATTTCTAGCGCTTTCACTGAAAGCTGCCCGGCATGAAAGATGGAAGCGCCTAGTAACGTTCCGCATGCTGTGATTGTTATCCCGCCCCCTCCCCACACAATGCAATCCTGAGTCCATCCTGAGAGCGTCTTCAGCCTCTCTCAGTCCCGGATTCCCAATGATGGGACTCGAGATGTGGAGGATCCGGATGTCAGTTGTTACTATAAAGTTGTAAAGCTGATTTTAACGTCAGTTTCATCTCTCGAAAGCGATGTCAGTGAGGGGTGAGCACAGGATTTGAGCTTCCGTACAGACTGATCCGCTGTTGGATATTTTACAGACATCGCCACTGGCTCCAGACAGGGGCGATATGAATGATTCAATGTGAATGATTCAATGTGTATGATTCAATGTGAATGATTCAATGTGAATGATTCAATGTGAATGATTCACTGTGAATGATTCACTGTGAATGATTCAATGTGAATGATTCAATGTGAATGATTCAATGTGAATGATTCAATGTGAATGATTCACATCAAAATGTAAAACTCAAAGGATGATAAATGTTGGATTTATTGATTGTAGAAACTTCGCAAAATCTACTTGTAATATTTACGTAACTCATGAAAAAATTATAGAATAATGTCGGTAAACTCTTCAACACTTTTTTCAATATTTCGCTATATAATTCCATCCGAAATAACTAGAAAAACGGAATCATACCTATAGCCTTAAGTTTTGGTTTTTCTAGTTGGTGTCTTTTCACAGGAGTGTCTGCCGGGGTATGTTTGAAATGACCTCGTTAATTGACTTCTTTTTATCTGTCTATAGATGTCAACGGCTTCTTAGCATCAGCTGTTCTCAAATAACCACTTGTTCAGCATTCAGAGCTAACAAATAAACCTTTATCTTTTCTTTTCAGTTAGCTCTTTATCATTTCTCTTCAGTTATCCCTTTATCATTTCTCTTTAGTTATCCCTTTATCATTTCTCTTCAGTTAGCCCTTTATCACTTCTCTTCAGTTAGCTCTTTATCATTTCTCTTCAGTTATCCCTTTATCACTTCTCTTCAGTTATCTCTTTATCACTTCTCTTTCAGTTATCGCTTTATCATTTCTCTTCAGTTAGCCCTTTATCACTTCTCTTCAGTTAACCCTTCATCATATCGTTTCAGTTAGCCCTTTATCACTTCTCTTTAGTTAGCCCTTTATCACTTCTCTTCAATTAACCCTTTATCACTTCTCTTCAGTTAGCCCTTTATCACTTCTCTTCAGTTATCCCTTTATCACTTCTCTTTAGTTAACCCTTTATCATTTCTCTTCAGTTATCTCTTTATCACTTCTCTTCAGTTAGTTTAGCAAGGTCGAAGCTCAGGAAGGCATAGAGGCCCCACCTAGTCATAAGCAGAATCCCCCAAGAGTAATGGTATATCAAAAGGATTGTCATAGATGATTTACGGCTGCACTCATATGTGGACATGAAGAGGAAAACGGAACATAATGCTAGATGAGTGGAGGCGTTATGTACCATGGACCTGCCAGTAGGCAGTGCACTAAGAGAGACGTAGGCCTATTGTTGAAATGGTTACATATCTATAAGGTTACACAATTTGATAAACTGATGAGATACGAGAACTTGAAGGTATCTTTGACAGTTTTGTAGCAGTAACTCTTCATATCGCGAAGAAGATAAGATGCGAGGAGATATATAAAAGTTTCATTGACGTAATCATGCCCTTAAGACGTGCAGGATGAAGTGAATCTGCTGCCGACTGATGCGAACTCTCAACTTCCCGCAGCTTTACTGGAAAATTAAAATAAATCTGAAACTGCATGAAATAGGGCGTCTTAAGTCGTAAAGTATGATGAACCTACTTATCTTGAAATATGCCAGGCAATGAATGTTTGGTTCTTCTACATTGGGCGGAGTTAAGTAATCGTATTATTCCCGCTTTCAGGCATATGGCAGGTCCCATATATAAATTCATAGTCATATAGACAGGGATAGTGACAAAATTAGAGTTCGAAATTGAGCGCCAGACGATTAATTGCGGTGGACAAGAACATCGACAGTTTATTCTACATTTCTATGCTCACAAAAACATTGAACATTTTAAAATCTTATTCTACATTCGCGGATGCCATAATGTCATACTAGGGTTATCGTGTTAACCTAACTCGGTGCTCTTCATAAATCTTGATAATAGACAACACTAATAGAAAGATTACACTTACTTCAAATCACCTTAGTTTGTACCTAAATTTTACTGTCGAGGTAAAATTGTTGAAAGTTACTAATGTTGAAACTTTACGGAATGAAATGCATGAAAACTTTACATATTCTTGACAAACAACATTTAAAAAAAGAACCACACCTCTACTGAGGGAGCTCGATATGAAATAAATTGTTATGTATATCATAATCTAGCAGTTTTAACTAGGTACTTAAGAAATGATTTATCTAAGCGCCCTTACATCTTCCCATAACGCAACGGGCTAGGGGTGCCTCAGAGTGGAGGGAGGGAGGGAGGGGAGGATTGAATCCTCTGAAGGGATTGGGGGGGGGTGGATTCATCTCTCAGTAAAACATAACCTGAAAGAAGAGAAAGCGCGGCAACAGACGCGCGCTGACTGTAGAGAACAGCGGCACAAAATACATCAGCGTCTGAATCCCATACCACCTGTGTGCTACACCTACCTGTTCCCTTCTCCCTCTCTCATCTCTTCTCTCTCTCTCTCTCTCTTCCTCTCTCATCTCTTCTCTCTTTTTCTTTCGTTTTCCCTCTTCCCTTTTTATTCTCTGAAATAAAATGTCTATTACAATTTTTGTGGTAGCTCTCTAGTGTAAGATTTAGTTATCGCACTTGTGCTTTATATTCTGCACTGTTTCGGTCGTTGTAAGACACTTGTTTAATTTCTTAGTTGCCTAATTGACGAATAAAAGATCTTCATTCTCTATCCCTGCAATGATTGACTACAAGCAATCATTACATTGAATGTAGTCGCATACAATATAATTGTATGCGACTACATTCAATGTAGGCATTAAATGTGGCATTATACCACCAGGTTACTTGACCTTCACTGCCCATTCAGCGATACTGAGACATTTAGCATAGAGCGGCACTTTATGAATATAATGTGCATATAATAATAATAATAATATTATTATTATTATTATTATTATTATTATTTTATTTATTTTTGTACCCCGGGTGTAAAAAAAATCGAGGTTTGATAAAAACGATTCGAGCAACATTATTATTATTATTTTTTATTTAAACATTTTATTTTATAGTATTATAATTATAATTATTATAATTATTATTATTATTATGTAATTATTCACATAGTATAATATACGTATATACTGTGTGTTTGCAAATCTCGTTTTAAAAGCATACCTTTATTATTTTCTCAGCTATTACTGTATTCTCTCTTTCTCTTCTGTCTACGATTTTCCCCCTCTCTCTTACCTTCTCCTCTTTCTCTCTCTTTCATTCCTTTTCTCTCTTCTTTCTTGACTTATCGCTATATGTCTTCAATGACCTGAGAGATTAGAGAATACAGGAAACTTTAGCGGCACATTATGAAAGTAAAGTAATTATTCTCTAGCAGGTTAAACAATAGTTGTTAAACATGTTCATAGCCTTCGCACAGGTTGTTCTTCTCTTGCACACTGCAGACAAATACAAACAGTAAGTGGCTGTATTATTATTCCATCTCTCATGCAGTTGTCGATGTCCATCTTCTAATCTTTCATGCCTAACGCTTTCCTCTGCTTTTCTTTAGCTGATCTCTCATCAACTATCCTCCATTTGGCAACTCTCTCTCTCTCTCTCTCTCTCTCTCTCTCTCTCTCAATTTTTAAAGGTCTTTCTTAATTTAGTTGTTTCTATCATTGAATCATTCACTCAGTCTTCCCTTTGTTTCTGCTAATTTATTTCTGGACATCTCTCTCTCTCTCTCTTGTCGTCTTGTCCGCCCTTTCTAGGTCCCATAGATCCATTTTTTGGCCAACAATTATTCTGAAAGTATTCTTTTTTCTTTACTTTAGATTTTACTAGATTTAAGTAATTTTATCGATCATAATTTAACATAACATAATATAACGTTACAGAGTCAGGTAGCAATTACAGGCTTGTTTAAGACTCACTAAGCACTTAACTAACACCAATTGATATATTAATAAAATCTCATAGTTTAATATAAAACTGAAAACTACATTATACAAGTACATTTACTAGAAAGAGCCATTGACCAACTAGGCCATAATTATTTATATGAAATTCCATATTTATATTTCTATTTATTTTTATTTGCCTAGTATCTTCGATGTGTCTTTATATTTGTGTGTTTCGCTTATTTCTGTTATGGATCAAATTTACCTCTTATTAATAAATAAATAAATAATAAAGGTTTAACGTCCGTTTCCTCATACAAGGATGATGTCAGGGACGTCAAACTGTTTATCATACTGCTTCATTGTTTTCCTTATTTTTTGTTACTCAATGGAGTTAAATTTAATTTCATGTTGTGTACCTTTCCTGTCTCCGTCTATAATAGCTGTCATTTCCTTTCTGTCTCACTGTGCTTCTTTGTCTTATTTCACTCTTTCAATTCCAGTGATGGGGCGAGACCAAGACATGTCTTGCGTCAAGACAGTCTCACGACAGTATTTACTGTCTTGGTCTTGTGGGCCACTGTCTTGGTCTTGTGGGCCACTGTCTTGGTCTTGCGGGTCACTGTCTTGGTCTCATCACTGCTCAATTCCTCAATATTTTCACGGCTCTAAAATCCTGCTGTGGTACAAAATCTGGGCAGCGAACTGCTATAGCAGTCACCTCTTTATTTTTCTGCATTACTGGCTCTATTATTTCTTCTTCCAGAAATTTCTCTTTATCATTCTTCTCCATTTTCCGCCCTCTCTTTCTCTCATTCTCTTTCATTTCTTTTCATTCATTCGCTCATCCTGCAAATGCATAAGCACACAATTTATCGCTCGCTCTCTTTCATTTTCTTTCTTTCTCTCAGTCTCTCCCTCTGTCTCTCTCTCTTTTCTCTCTCTCTCTCTCTGTCTCTCTCTTCTCCTCGTTCGTTCTCTCTCTCTTCCCTCTCTCTGTCTCTTCTCTCTCTCTATCTCATGCAAACTTTCTCTAAACACACGGACATGCTCACGATCTCTCTATCTCTCTTTCCATCCTTATGTCTCTCTTCTCTATCTTTCTCACTCTCTCTCTCTCTCTCTTTCTCTCTCTCTCTATCGATCTATCTCTCTCTCTTTCCCTCCTTATCTCTCTCTCTCTCTCTTCCTCACTACCTCTCTCTCCAGTCTCATGCAGTGTTTGACCTCTATTCCATCAGTCGGATGGATTCAGGACGCGCATTGGGACGCAGAGTCCATGTAACGTTACACCTCGTAGTCGTGCGCAGTGAGCGAGTAACTGAGCGCACTACACGTGTTAGATACCGCAGATCAAGAAATCCTACACGGGCACAGGTTAGTTCAACCTTCAACACGCTCTATCCTTGCTTCTTTAACGTCACAACACGCGCTGTTGGATGTTTTCATGCGATTAATCCTTTTTTGTAGCAGTTGCGAAAAATACAAGATATTCTAAATTAAGGTATTCGTTCAGGTGTATCATAAACTAGTTACTAATACAAATACAGAAGGCCTAGTTAAGTACTGACACGCCTAATTAAGTACTTACAAACCTAGTTAATTACTGAAAGGCCTAGTTAAGTACTGAGAAACTAGTTAAGTGCAAGCCTAGTTAAGTACTGGCAAGCTTAGTTAAGTACATACAAGCTTAGTTAAGTACTTACAAACCTATATAAGTACTTACAAACCTATATAAGTACTTACAAACCTAGTTAAGAACTGAAGCGCCTAGTTAAGTACTGACAAACCTAGTTAAGTGCAACCCTAGTTTAGTACTGACAAGCTTAGTTGAGTTCTGACAAGACTAGTTAATCATTAACAAACCTAGTTAAGTACTGACAAACCTAGTTAAGTACTGACTTACCAGCACTTAGTATAAGCGAGTACTGTTGCTCATATACAGTAGATTGTTCTATGCTATCAAAATAAAAGTTTAAGATAGTACTATTGCTCAAGTAGGTTGTTCTTTAGGCCTATATTGTTTATTAGAAGCCGAATGTCAATAATAACCTCTGCAGATACATGTATAAGCAGACGCTTTACGTTTTAATCTAAAGTCCTGTGGAAAGATCAAACATCAAGGATAATTTTTCATACATTTAATTTACTATGTGTGTTTTGAGTTAGTTAAAATAATGCAGATTCTTCGAAACGTTTGGTTCATTGAACCTTACACCCGATATTTTGTATTGATGTAGGGCGATGCTTTAAACACTAAACTAGAACAATCATGCGGTTTCTGAGTTATATAAATAGGTATATGATGCATCTTTCAACTCATGATATTGGTATTTAGAAACAGAAAAAGGAATTTAAAACCACCAGTCACATTTGCTTAGCTAATGAATCTATCAGAATGTGGTCTTTAAGTAGTTGATCAATGGAGTGCTCATGTGGAGCGATGAAGCAGAGGAATTTGAAGACTTTAGCAAGCTATGGCCAACATTGCATCAACTGCACCGGATGGATCGAAGATTGGCAAGCTAGAGGCCTGCAAGCTGCTTCATATAATTGAAGCGTCCAATAGTCAAATTGGCAAAGAAAAAGTGAAGTAGAAAATTAAGGATGTTTGCATAAATGAGCTTAGACTCAAAAATTGTAAATTTTACAAATTGTAAAGTTTCATTTCAGATTATAGTTTCTGAAAATTATATCGATTAGTTATTTAGGCAGATAAAGACAGAGATATTTACTGTAGAATGACTGTCATCCGCAGCTTCGGTAACGGAGTAACAACAGTAACAGGATTTTAATATAAAATCTGAAAATAGATATTGAATGGTTGGTAATGCGGGACATAGAAATAAGGATATGAGTAATTATTCGATAATATTTTATAAATGTTCAAACGGCGACATCAGATAGTTTAATACGAGGCTTGTTAAAATCAATCAATCAATAATAATTTAACGTCCGGTTTCTCGCCATAAGGCAATGAAAGGGACGCCAAAATGTGTAAAACACTAACTGGTTACATATGTACAATATTCATATATATAATTGTATATATAATAATATATTTAGAGTTGGTATGTATGTACAGTATGTATAATTGAATATATACATAGATACAAGATATTATCGCCCTAATTCAATTGCACAAATGGTGCTTTAATTTCACATTTATTATGAGATGTATGAGATTGTATGTATTTTACAGGCTAATGCTATTCCGATGCATAACTGAAAATTACCAGGTAGTTCAAATATATCAATAGTACGCAGTACTGTATGACTTGGATAGGCCTATATACATGCATGTTTACTTATACACATATGCGTGTATGTACGTGGTAAAGCATTACGTGGGTATATACATGTATGTCTGTGTTGCTCTCTTCAGTGCACTGCCAAGTGGCAGGTTCATGGTACATATTCATATTCAAAGTCTGCTATCTCGCTCCATAAGAGCACTCCTTAGATCAACAAATTAATCCCTTCACAAAGTCTATGCTTTATCCATACCTTATGTACCCGATAGCTTGGGAAAATATGGCTTCTGAGGTGGTTTCCCGTTGCCTTCCTCTGTGTTGCTATAAACACTTATATACGCAGTACTGCATGACGTGGGTATACACATGTATGTTTTGCTACAAACACTTATATACGCAGTACTGCATGATGTGAATATACACATGTATGTTTTGCTATAAACACTAATGCACAACCGGCCTATATTTTACGCACGTGCGCTGCGGACTTCGTTCAGATATAATGCTATTGGTGTGAATTATTAAAATAAATTTTATAGGGAGGTTGTAGCTGGTGGACAATCTTTATCAAATTGATTTGAAAAAGAGTATAATTTAATCAACTATTAGTTTCATGTGGAGCTGAAAATTTGTTTTACTGTATTTGTTTTCGTAGAAAAGCAGTGGTACCATATACTATTGGAGCTCTTCCTGATGTAAATCATTAAACAGCTAAAATATAAAAAAATATAAATGCATAATAAATAATTATAAGAAACAATTTAACGAATAAAATTATACAACTTAGTTTACAACATTTTCGTCATGAGCAGCACAGTTATGCCCTGAACTCTATTTGTTGTTGTAAGAAAAAACAATTGAAAGAAAAAAAGAAAAAATCTCAAGCACAAATACGAACAAGCTACACCTAATGTCTGAAACATGTTTAAATGCTACTCACTTATTTATCAATTAAATAGATGTATATACACGCATAAAGAGCCTAAGAGGCTAAGTTTAATATAAAAAGAGAAGAAAACTATGAAATTCTGCCTTAATTTTTTTGATAAGGAGCAAAGCACCAGGTCGCATAATGATGTACATGTAGTTCGGTGTATTAAAAATGTGAAACATGCAGAGTTGAGGACTTTTATAAACGCTTGTTGTTGTTTCACAACTTGGCGCTGTCGAAGCCTTACGTCTATGTGTTGACAGTCCTTACAGCTTAGGCCTATATTCGTATTTTTATTGCTTTAAAAAGAACATAATCTGCTTTTAATTAGCAATTAAATTGATTGATTGAAAAAAAACCACTTCATATACAATTCATGGAAGTTCGATCTACCTGTACCAGTTTTATGTCCGATTTGCAGAAGAATAGACCAACCGAGGGCTGCACGTTTCCTAAAAAGCAACTAAGCACTAAGATCCAAACCAACGTCAGATATAGGGCATTCGGTTGGTGAGCGCCTAGGCTCCAGAAATTGCTACAAAATTTATAAATATGATGGAAAGTTCAAAACTACCAAATGTCTATAAGTAAACTGAGATCCAAGGGAAGAAGAAGAAGAAGGCGATGATGATGACAATGATTATTTTGATATTAAGGATAACGATTGATGCTCGGTTTGCAGTATATAAAATGTAAATATCACGTAAGGAAACTCTAATTTAGCTATCCATTAGCTACGATATTGGTTAGAATATATTTCATTTAAATATATACAACTTATGATAACTAATATATGAATAAATAAATTTTAGAGATTAAACTGAAAGGCTAACTTAATTTGCACTAAATTTAATCAACTTAATCACAATTTTGTTTTTTTAGGTTTGAACAGATGATACTCAGTGTTTTTAAATAAGATTCAAGAATTGCAAAATATGACGGAAACTGTTCAGACGTATTACCCGGCGTCAACGAAGCGTCAGAAAGATTCTTCACCCAACACTGATGACGTTCAGAAGCGCCAAGATATTCCTCAAGAAAGGAGCGGGTCCTTTGACTCTCCAGTTGATTACAGAAAGTCTTCTCTGAGCAGACTGGATAAAGTCCAGACATCTGGAAAACCCTTCCTCTCGTCTGAAGGCTACTTTTCTTCCGCTGAGCAAAAAGAATACAACCGAAATCAGAGAAATGTTAACTTATCTCCGGAAAACAATGGTATCACATCTACCAGCTTAAGTCATCCAGCTTCAACGCATTTATCTCCGAATGAACTCTGCGTAAGTAAGTCATTGTTTAACAAGATGAAACTGGCACATTCATGGGATACAGATATTAGTCTAAATCATTCAGCTTTGAAAGAATTTAATTCGGATTATTCAAACGATAATAAATCATCTACATGTATAAATCAGATTAAATCTAAAGGCTTGGCTTTTGGGGTCTTAGGAAAAGATTCTCTTAGTGCTGATTGTGATGAACAAAGAAGTCCAGTTGGAGAAAAAGAATGTAAAGATAATCCTTTCGTAAATCAATGTCGCATTAGAATTCATAATGAAACTGTGATTGCCACACGACTTGACGGCAACAACATTTACTCTACCACAAGCGTAACCTTCTACAAGTGCTACATCTGTATGGAGGGAAGCAGACAAATATTTAACTCACTTTCTCAGCTTATCCATCATTTGGTCAGTCACTATCAAGTCGAAGATTTGTCAGAATATTCCAGATACGCAAATGATAGTCGGGCGGATTCCGATAGAAGGTTTCACGGAGAAAAGACATTTTCTCGTTCAGTCTCGAGCGATTGTTGTACTGAACTAAATACAACAGACTCCACAAACTCGCCTCTCGTTATATCGAAGGAAAAACTCTCAGCGACATCGTTTGACAATATACTGTTGTCAAAATATCGAAACGACAACAATTCAACCGCTTGCACATCACCGGACTCCAGAAGTATTCAATCTGGAATCGACGATTTGGACGCGGAAAAGCATTCGGGAGAACAAAAAGAGTCGATGCAGTCAGGCGTTGTTTCTCCTATTTCAAATACATCTTCCGTTGAATCGTCATATTCTTTCCAGAAAAGAAATAATAAATTTCCCGAACCAAGCCTAAGTTTTAAGCAATATAACTGGGCTGGATCATTGACGTCCAGTTCAAACATACATGTATCTACTTCTGAAAATGCAGTATCCTCGCAAACTTCTCCAGCTCCATCGAATCTTTATTGTGATAGTCATAATCTATCCTGGAATTCTAATGTTGGAAAACCAAAGAGAAAATTCTCTGACGTTTCATTACCCAGATCCCCGAAGAATCTATCCGTTCAACGGGAACAGGGTCAAGAAAATGGCGACAGTTCAGATTTATCCATTGGCGATGATTCGGAGCAGCTGGAAAGACAATTTAATTCCACAATTAAATGCGCCGATGATTGTGAGTCAGATAGAAGCAGTAAAGCATCTGACGATTATAGAAGTAAAGAAAATCGAGATGAGAAAGGATCCCTTGATAGCCCGTATTGCCAGAATGATGAAATCTCTGAGATGAATAATAATGAAAACGAGAAAGGAGTACATGAAAATAGAGATTCGGTAGCCAATCACGAGGAGCCTAGTTCAGAAAGAAGAGTGATTGAAGCATTCAATCCCTCAACTGCGCTAGCCATGCCATCATTTCATATTCCATCTGGTGGCTTTGAGAGTCTTCACAGAACTGGACAGCTTGGTCTGCCATTCGGTCCCTTACTACTGCCTCCCAACATTGCTCAGAGCTTCATCGGCAATCAGCAGCTGATCTCACCTCTGATGCCTCCTACAAGTGGCTTCCTTTCCAATCCACTCGCTTACTACGCTCATCTCTCTAGCTCCATCTTTGCTCTCAACCAATCTCTCCTTCCTCAGATGTCGCACCAGACGAAGCAGGACAAGGACAAAGATCACCCGAGCAAGTCGGGAGAGGGTACAGTGGCAGGTTCTCATAGAAATGGGCATCAGGTAATTCATTGTGGACAGGCTTGGTCTCATTCACCCACGCCACCATCGACATCTGCGACCTGCGTAGCCACAAATGGAGCCGCGAAGTGCTCGTCGTTGTCACGGACTCACTCAAGGTTAACAGTCTCAACAAAGTTTGCTGTGTGTAAATCAAAATTAGTTGTGAAGATGACGGCTAATCTCAGTAATAGTGGGGATTTTCCTGACATTATCCTTATATGAGGAAACGGACGTTAAACCTTTATTGTTATTATTATTATTATTAATTGAGTGTAATTCTAAAATAGTTTTTGTTAATGTTTAGTGCATTCAGAGTTGGAATAAATTTCAATAAATTGTTAAGAACTTTAAATCAAACGTTTAATATCTAATCGCTTAAATTCCTACATGATAAGGATTACTAAAACAAAGATTGCATAGGTTTACTCAGGTAACCAACACTTTAAATGCTAACAATTGGTGACAATTAAGCAAAAATTAAAGTGAGAGAGGACATACTTACTAGTGGTATAATTTTTTGTTTCTATGATTGGCTGATTGGTGCGCTATAGATTAATTAACTAATTCAAACGGTTAATTAGCTTAAAACTTCTCACAATATAATTGCAAGGAATTGGTCTAATATTGAAATGAATGTTTTGTCGATTTGTCGCTTGCTTGTTTGACGGATTTACTAATTGATTGATTGATAAATGACGAATTGATTGCTCACAGATTGGACGTGGTACGGCATCCTATAAAGCGCGATCTATCCTGTAGATCCATCGTCATGTCTGACGGACGCACTGTCTACAGATGTGAATATTGCAAGAAAGACTTCTGCACGATGTCTGATGTCAATAGGCACATGGATTTCCACGAAGGTTTTCCCGGTGTTTCCACGTTCCTATTCTTCTAATACTTAAATATTTAAAATTTTTAAATATTCCTGTTAAGTAAAGAATATCCACTGTTCAGTTGATTTATATGTTCCCCGGAAGTTCCCAAGCTGTTCCCCCGTAGTTTCCCCGTAGTTCCCCCACAGTTCCCAAGCAGTTCCCCGGCAGTTCTACTACTGTTCCCCGGCAGTTCCCCCTGCAATTCCCAAGCACATGCGTAACATACAAACTATATGCTGTTGGCATTGCACTTGCAGATATCGTATAATAGAAACAAACGAAAAACTAACGTTGTGCAAAACGTAAAATAAATTATCTAATACGCCCAAAGAAAGTAATAAAATGTATTCTTGTTGTAAATTGTATTTATACAATAAAGTAAATCGCAGAAAGAAAAAAATAAACTATATAAAATGACTTCAAAAGTATCAGTAATAAAGACGATTGGTCGGAATTCCTGACCGCTTTTTATATCTGCTCCAATCGAATCTTTCACTACCAGATCAACTGCGGTACCAACAGGCGACAAATATGAATTTAAAGCTCTATTATTCTTTTCTAGAGTCCCTTCTCACGACGCCTCAAACAGTTGCACTAAACTTTAGACCATAATCTGTTCCATTGAGACTAATGAAAATGCCAGCTGAGTAAATGATTTAATGCATACATCTTATATACATTTATTTTAGTTACATCTATTCAATACATGTATCTCAGCTATCTTAGATACATGTACATCTTTATTCAGCTAGCATTTTAATTAATCTCAAGGATTAATAAATAGATAAATAGATTTATTATGATTATAGTTAAATCATACTTTTATTATAATTTGTCTGGATTTAAAAGTCAAACATGCAATCTAGGCCTATCATTGTATCTTAGATTTTCGTATTTCTTCTCGTGATTTTATTTCCCCCGGATATTAATAATTTAATGGATGCAATTTAGACCTACGAAAGTATGGATGCATCATGGCGAACGCATATTTGAACTCTAACCCCTCTCTGTACAATATTTAGACTTAACTAGAAAGCCATTCTACTTCGTATAGTGAAATTCGCGCAGTCGATAAATACACAAAGTTATTTAAAGGCCTAACACGGCACAAATATCTATTTTCGTTCAAGTAGCTTACATAGGCCTATTGCTATGCGAAAGTTTAAAAAATTCGATATAAACAAATAACTGTGAGATAATCCTCTAATTTTGGCATCAAATGTTACTTTTCTCTATACTGTAGCCATTTCAAATCCATTATCATCATCATTATCCTTTTCCATTATTTCAAGTGGCATATTTTTACGTGAAGGATTAAAAATTCGAAGTCAACAAATAACTCTAGATGATCCCACAATTTTATCATAAAACTTTACTTTTCTCTTTACTCTGGCCATTTCAAATCCATTATCAAATATATTTAGGCTTATGAAGTTATGATGAAAGTTTAATGAAGAAATCGTTCGTTAATAGAATGTTGTTATATTTTAATGTTGCGCAGATATTCGACCCTATAAGTGCAAATACTGCAGCTACTACGCCCGCACCAATAGTCAACTGAAGGTGCATATGATGCGACATCAAGGTTTGAGAGATTGATGATATCTTACTGTTTTAATTTTACTGTTTCCTACTTTTTAAATAAAAAATAGTACTCATTATTGGTTAATTTTATTTTCAAATAATTGCGGAATTTTTAGGTGCTAATGTTTTAACCTTTATTTCCGATACACACATTCATGCTATTCTGTAATGTACCTATTCTGTATGTTGTGATAAATTGATTAAATATAAATTAAATTAAATTTAGAAATTGCAAATACTGTATATTTTATCCGGACCAATAAGGAAGAGTCTACTAAATACTGAGAGTGTCGCAGGAGACGACTAAGCGAGATACCAGAAAAGCAGTATAAAACATTTTTCTTATAAGGTTTTATACTGTTTTAATATAAGTTGCTTTATATTTAACAGCAACTTCTTAGTTGCTGTTAAATAAACTAAAGAGTACCTTGTTATTTAACAGTGATGTAGCTCCATTAATCTAATTAAATTGCTAATTGTAATTGCTATGTATCTAAATAGTTAATCTCAAAACACTATCTACATCTCAATATCTATCTTTCTCCATTGTAGTGCATTGTCCATGGCATATGACGCCTCCACTCTTCTCTGGCTTCCATTGTCCTCTTCATGTCCTCATAAGAGTGGATATTTACATCACCTAACATTTCTAATTTCTATTCTTTCTTCAATGACCTCTATATAATTCACCACTGGCTTGAATAATGCAAGTCACTGGGAAGTGTTTTATCGCCTGTTTTTAAATCCATTTTATAAAATTATCTTTCTGAAAATAATCTTCTATGGAATTATTGGACGACGTCCACTTCCGCATCCACAGGATATAGAAATCCATTCGGACTCAGAGAAGAGTCCACAGTTGAGAAGGAATTTGAACTGCTGTCTTCGCTTAGCTGTCAAGTGTGCTTACACTTAGCCAATTGAGGCGCTCCAAGCATATAGACGAATCTCACTGACCATCTCAATGATCATCACAATTAATTTAGGCCTATGTTCTTGGCCCCGTGTAGGGACCGGTTAGTTTGAAGAATAGACCAAACCAGTGACTGCACGTGTCGTAGAAGGCGACTAAAGCACTGAGATCCATACCAACGTCAGAAAGGGCATTCGGTTGGTGAGCGCCTAGGCTCCAGAAATTTCTACAATTTTTTTGTTCAAAACGAATGAAAAAATAGGTGATTGGCTGATGCCATGATATGGTATGGGGTAGAGAGGAGTGGAGGTCTGTTAGTATCCCGACCTCAGTTAAACTGGGAATAAAGGGAAGATGACGATGATGATGATGACTTGTCATTTTAAACGACTCGTTTCAAGATGCTTCTATTTCGAATTCAAATTCAACTCAATGAATCTTCTCCTAATCCATCGATTCTTTATCTACATTTTATTCGCCAGATGACACGAGATGATAGACAGTTTTACGAAATCAATCGCCAAGTGCAATGTTATTGAATGAAGCAGCATACAAAGCCAGACATAGACTTCTACAACGCAATAATATCTCTCTAATAACACGATATCATATTCATTAGTTTTATAAACTATTTTTTAGTAAACAAATCATATTTATTAATTTTGTAAACTATTTTTTAGTAAACAAATCATAATTATTACTTTTGTAAACTATTTTTTAGTAAACAAATCATATTTATTAACTTTGTAAACTATTTTTTAGTAAACAAATCATATTTATTAATTTTGTAAACTATTTTTTAGTAAACAAATCATATTTATTAATTTTGTAAACTATTTTTTAGTAAACAAATCATATTTATTAATTTTGTAAACTATTTTTTAGTAAACAAATCATATTTATTAATTTTGTAAACTATTTTTTAGTAAACAAATCATATTTATTAATTTTGTAAACTATTTTTAATAAACAAATCCTATTTATTTTTGTGGCTGATAACTGAAATCTGATGTGGCAGATGGCGCTGATACTGTACAATACTGGGTAGTCTTTTGGAAAGCCCAAGAGTTTAACTGTCGTATCGTCCTTTACGTTATAATAACAATATTATAACGTAATTGTATTTATTCATATAATTTAACGTTACATTATGATGGCGATTTATTAAACTAATAAATAGTCTCTCTGTCTAGTGGGCACATATTCGATTCGTACGTTGCTCGCATCCGTCCTGCCGTGCCGGCCAAATTTAATTAATCGCTTTTTCAGAAATCCACTATACTAAGCATTATATGATAGTAATCGACGTAGGTCTAATTCAGTACCCTGGTCATTTATTGTTTACTAACACGTACTGGTTTAAGGAATAAATTCTTAAGTCTCTAGGCTGTCTGGCGTATTAAAGTGTGTATTGTCTGTTGGGGGAAAAGGGAGGAAAGTCTTCGAAAAGAGGTCATTGAAGGCAGAATGGAAGGAAATAGAGGCAGAAGCAGACCGAGATTAGGTATGTTAGATGATTTAAAGATCCACTCATCTGTGGACATGAAGAGGAAGGAGGAAGACAGAGAAGAGTGAAAGCGTTATATATATATATATATATATATATATATAATATATATATATATATACATGTATAATATATATATATATATATATATATATATATATACATGTATATATATAACATGGACCTGCCAGTAAGCAGTGCACTAAGATAGAGATTTTCTGTTGTAGGTATTCGGGAGTTCATGTGTCACCTCTGCAGCTACAAAGGCGTCACTCAGAGTGACCTCAATCGTCACACCAAGTCCCAGATTCATCGGATGAAGGCTAAGAACGAGTGCAGAGTCTGTCACGAAGGTTTCGTGTCCTCGGTCAATCTGGATCAGCACTACCGAGAGAAGCATGGCATTGTAAACACCCACACTGGGGTTCTTGTGGCTTAAACCCACGTTATCCACTCTATTATATTCATAGACTAGGGTTCTTGTGATTTAAACCCACGTTATGAAAACCATTATCTCCATATACTAGGGTTCTTTTGGTTTAAACCCACGTAATGAACACCATTATCTGCATATACTATGGTTCTTTTGGTTTAAACCCACATTGTCGAGTCATATATTAGGATTCTTCTGGTCTAACCCACGTTATCGTGATGGATCTGAGGCAGATAACCCTAATGGTCGGAATTTTTATCGAATAATTCTGCGCTAATCCTTATAGGCCCAATCTGAGATTTAATCATATCTCCAACATGCATACGAATTTAATTAAATCAACAATATCTCGCCATTGCATGATCATCTATTCATATAGCGTCTTTTTGATTGTATTAATTATCATCTAGTCATAAAGTGTCGTATTGATCATATTAATAATCATCTAGTCATGGAACGTCGTATTGATCAAACTAGTGATCATTATACTGTTGTTTTCCACGGAAAATCTGAATATTAATAGTCTGAGAATCTATAAGTACTTCCATACGGCAACTATATATCATATCGCCAAATTTCTCGCTGTCACATTTGGATTGTCAGCAATCTACTGAGATGTCATTTCTCGACTCTATAAGTTAAGTTCATTTCTGTTTGAATTCCTTTGTGTTATCGTCGATATTCTGCTGCTGTGATAAATATAGTATTATGTAAATAGATATTCTTATATATTTTTTATATGAATTGTTTGCTGTGTTTTGAAGTGTCCTTATTCATTTGCAGTTAATATAAATGTACATTAAATTATCTCTGAATTTCTTTTACAGTTAATGTATGCCATTTGCGCCTTATTGTACCTGGTATTACTGTAGTATGCTGTATGACAAACGTTCCTTATTCTATGGCCCAATAAATCTGATTTTCTTTCGAAATTGTTAAATACTTTCACCTGCATAAAGATGATTTCAAATAAAAAATTATTATAATCCACCATTATTAAATTCATACGCAAATATATAATCCAACATTCTAGGCTTCTTCAGTGTGTGTGTGTGTGTGTGTGTGTGTGTGTGTGTGTGTGTGTTTGTAATTTTGCGTGTATGTGTGTTTATCGGTTTGTTGCAGAACACGCATTTTCATGCGCTTGAGTTTTTACGTGTTTAGAATCGCTGTTTACATCATATAACACAGTCAAAGTATTGCAATGAAGTTTGTTCCGTGCGTAAAGCTGCCTTTTTAATTTAACAGTGGTGTTACTATATACCATTTTCTGAGTGATTTGAATAGTGCTGTAACTCTTATAATCTCTTAAAGAGTGTGTTGTCTGTTGACAGTTTTTTTTATTGACAAACGAGTTCTAATTTTGAATTCAAACTAGTATATTCTGCCGTGTTCAATGCTTTACTATGCCAAATTAATCCGATATGATATAATTGAAGTGTTCTAGTGTGTTGTTATTGGCGGATATTTGTACTAAATTCTATTAATTTATTAATAAACTGCATCAAGAGTGTTTTAAGATTGTATAATTGTAGCGAAATCATAGAAAAAAAAACCAAAACACTGGTACAGTGTACATAAATTATTCTGATGTTATGAACGTCGTAAACATCACCACAATGGAAAGCCCATTAATAAATGTTTAGTTGACTAATTTATCGATTGACTGTTGCTCACACATTTACAACTCATGACTCAACACAGAAAGAAGAAATCCTACAGTATATGTAACTGTTCCATCACGATATTATCTGTTAGGTTAACGTATTTTTGCTATCAAGTTAAAATCTAGTTAAAGATTTTTTAAATATCACATTAAAACATTAAATTTAAAAGGCATTCAGTAAAAGGAAAGAATTAATTACAAAAAAATTGAAGAAAGTCAGAAAATAATGCTTGTAAAGACTTAAATGTGGACCACACTACTGTACGGTTGTGAAATATGAACGTTAACTTAAGAAAGGAGGATATTAGAAAACTAGAGCATTTGAAATGTGGTTATGAAGAAGAATAGACAAGATCAAATAAGTTGACAAAGTTACGAAAGTAGAATTGCTAAATAGGGTTAGCTTCAATACACAATTGATAAATATCATATGGACTATAAAGAACTGGAGGAACATTCATTTCATATTCATTTCATATTCATTTCATATTCATTTCATATTCATTTCGTATTCATTTCATATTCATTTCATATTCATTTCATATTCATTTCACATTCATTTCATATTCATTTCATATTCATTTCATATTCATTTCATATTCATTTTATATTCATTTCATATTCATCACTCTATCGGGTCAGATCTACACTCGTGGCATATGAACTTTTCTCTTGGTTTTAACATATTTGTTTTTCTCTTCAAATCAAAAAACCGATGAGTTATCTAATCGTATCTGACAATCCTTAATTCATCTCGTACCTGATTTCAGCGAAATTTGATCAGCCATCCTCCATTCAGTGCCGACTTTCAGCCAATCATAAAGAGTAATCATAAATATTAGATCATCATACGGCATTAAATTATCATACGATATTAGATTACCGTACTGATTAATTAGTAGGATTAAAATTATAGAGCAATCAAGGAGCTTAATGGTATTGAATATTATTTATTAGTCATAAAGATTAAATCTTTCAGGATGTATGATAAAACACGCATTATAGTGAAATGATCAACTATCTTGATATCTATCACTTTTAATCCCACATGTTTAAACCGCTGGGCAATTTAGACCATTTTCCGTGTAACCAGTCCAGTGAATGTTGAAATTTTACTCTCAGATCAGCGCGGCTGGGATTCGAACAAACGAGGGTTCCATTCACCTCAGGATCTGTCATATAAAACTTCATGAAGTTACAAGAATTGTAGGCTGTAGGTCTACATTTGACAAATAATGGAATAAACTTGAAAATGTATGAAACACGATTCTCTGAAGTTTTCCTCGATGAGAGTTTCCCTCTACATCAATCCCTGCAGTCCATCCTGGATCGTTTGATGTTGGATTATTTGGATTAACCTGAGAAATAACGAGCTTGAAGATAATCAGAACTTCCACTGAAGTCGTCTATTAAATCTGAACCCTGATTCTGTGCACATCTATCGATAATTATCCGCGATGTTATATCCACCCACTAATCTTTTTTACTTTTATTTTATTCCTTGCTACTTATTACACTGTCTTACTGTATACTACCCTGCACCATTATTATCTTTCTCTTTTCACTTTTCTCCTCCCTCTGCTCTAAGTACAATAATTGTGAACTAAAATGTTATAATATTGGGCTACTTAGTTATCGAAGTTTTGCAAAAATTTGAAACACTTGTTCTTTCTGAAGTAGATTTTCTGTCATCAGTTTCCGTGATATAATAGTCAGCTGCCGTCAAATCCTTTTGCTTAGGCTTTATTTTCAAATTTCTACAACAAAAATGAATTAATTTTATAAAACTTGATCATTGATATACTACTGGTTTAAGTCAGGCAATAACTTCACGATGCTATTCTCTAATATGGCTGTCAGTTACATGTAGTTCTTCGTGGTTTGTTAATTGACAATAATAAAATGGTTTACAAAAATTAGATGCAAAAGAAATTGGCTTTCTTTCTTCTTTCACATTATTGGACCATCAAAAACACATGTCTGGTTTAAATTAATTAGGAATAAAATATCATGTAAGCTACAAGCCCGGTTCTATTCATTATGATCATATAAATTTCTTACTGCAAAATTTCTGCAAAATTTCTGCAAAATTTCTGCTAAATTTCTTACTGTTTTAGTTAAGATAAAACTTTATTCATTTTGCAAATCATTAATAATAGTTTATAATCGAATGAATTCCAGAGCTAGGAGTATAAATTTTTGTTTTTTTGTTTGCAAAACTAAAAATAAACTTGAGAGTTTCCAAACTCTCCATAGGATTAAATACAATCATTTAATACAGTAAATAGCCTACATTATAACAATAATCATCATGTTCTCTTGAGTACCAGTTTAGGGCCGGGATAAGAAAAGTTTGTAGCAATTTCTGGAGCCTAGGCGCTCATCAACCGAATGCCCTTTCCGACGTTGGTTTGAATTCTAGTGATTCGTTGCTTTTTATGACACGTGCAGTCCACGGTAGGTCAATTCTTCAGCAACCCGACACAACACGGGAAATAAGTTTCAGTAGCTTTATTATGCAGCAAAATCTGAAAACAACAGTAATTACGTAGAATTTCTCGAACATGTTTGATCAGTCTACGTGAATATGGACTGTTACTCCTTGGTACCGAAATATTTTATTAAGCTCACTTATTAATATTTTATTAAATATTAAGCTCCTAAGAATAAACTTTCCATATCCCTATATGATAGTCACTATGATGATCAGATCTTCCAACGATAATGATCTTACCACTTGAGGCAGTAGAATCCAGGTGGGCTAAATCCCAATCTACTCCCCCCCTCATTTACCTTCCGGCCAAAAATTAGGGTAAAATTACCAAATGCTAAGATCTGGAACCCTTCATGGGTGGCCTGTGTTGTAAACAAGTCTGACGGATCTGTTTGAACCATAGATGTTATATAGACTAGACTGCGTCATCTCACCCTCTTATCGCCTTCTCTCTCTCTCTCTCTCTCTCTATCCCTTCTCTCTCTCTCTCTCTCTCTCTATCCCCCCTCTCTCTCCTCTCTCTCTCTCTCTCTCTTTCTCTCTCTCTCTCTCTTCCTCTCTCTCCCTCTCGTGCTCTCTCTCTTTCTATCTCTTGAAGTTATAATTATGCATCCCTGTACATGAATAATAGTATAAACACAGAATTACCTCAATAATTGTATTAATAATGATACTGTGGCAAAATATGGAACATCATGAAATCAAAAGTCAAGCCTATGAGCAGAGCAGGAAGTCTATTGAACAATACAAAATCTAGAAGTCTACTACTAATTGGAAGTGCAAACCTATAAGGGGATGTAATTATTTATCTGAAAATTGTAAATGCGCAAGTGCAGGCTTTTAAAGGAAAACGTAAAGAACAATGCATATATGTATTATAAATTAAACTCCATGACTCATTGGTTTTTTTTTTTTTTTTTATAGTAGACTGGCAATGTTTTTCATTTACTTTCATTTTAGTGTTTGCAACTGAAGTTTATTGGGCAGAAGCTTCTATTTATAGGGCAATATTAGCATCAAACATGGCGGAATGAAGACTTGTTATATATCTAAAACATATCCGAGGTTTTGATACTATTAGACACTGAGATATTAGATCTGGTGCATACATCTGAATCATATATCAGACGTGTAGTGCAAGGCATCTCTCGCATAATGGATTAAACTGATAAATAATGTATTGCCTGATTGAAGTCTCCCGGCCGTTTCCTTCTGATTACCTGAAACATTTACACCGTTGTTACCAGCCTTCCCGTAATACAGTTATAATAGAAGATAAGATTGCTACAATTCATGCATGTAAGTTCAATCTAAATCATTACTCTGTTGCTCTCACATGGGTAATCCAGTACACAAGCCAGCAATTATTGTAGTATTGTCTATAATATGAATATAATTTGGCCGCTCAATATAGGCCTACAATTGTAATAAAGAAATATCTTATAAGCTGGTCATTTCCAAGCGTCAATTTACGGAAAGGTTATCATGCTAGAAATTCTAGCAGCGGTGTATAACAATTAGGGTCATCATGAGGCTTTATATAGAAAAAACCTATTAAAAGATAATTAAATAATTAACAACATAAAGAATAATTTTTTTAAATTAAATAATCAAAAGTATACTAAACCGCAAAATTCTGTCACAATGCGGCAATGAGAATTTAAAATACAAATAAGGAATTGAGATAAACCACTTTGATAAGATTTCACGTTTGAGAAAAAAGTTAAATTTCTTCAATTAATTTCCGAATAATAACTCATTATTAGTTGGTCTGCAATATTTAAGCAATGAATTGTATTTTAAAATTCATGAAATATTCGAAGTTAAATTCCTGAAGAACAAAAATTTAAATACAACTGATATCAAATTAAGTTAGCATAATTCTGAAATATCATTCAGATATTCCAGAATTTCATAGACAGCATATTTCGAATGCAGGTCTGTCGTACTTGCATCATGCAACTAAAATTCGAATAGCATCGTGCGTTCAGTAAAGTCTTTCTTGTAATTATCCGATCGATTCCGAGATGGATTGAGATGCCGTGGGATCGAATCCTTGCCAGGCTGATCAAACAGTGTAATCTCGGATCAGAGAATTGGCAAATTATTAACGGATTAAAATCACATAACGCTTTACAAAATAGTAGTAAAAATTGGTAAGATTGAGGATGTTAGCTCATTACACTGTTTAACCTCTAGCGGCTGAGTCTAGCACACAATAGTAATACAAATACATACAGTAATACAAATAGTAATCTAGTAATACAAATTACATAATTAGGTATTAATTAAGTAATAATTAAATAATAATTAAGTCATTTAATACATTTAAAACACTTAATACATGAGCCATTTAATACATTTAATACATTAGTCATTTAATACATGAGTCATTTAATACAAATTCATCATACATATAAAACAACGCAAAATATGAAAACTGGTTCAAGCTACTGAAGCCTCACGTTACATATTACGTCAATTACACTGTTTCAGTAGCGCTGCCTTTTTTGTCTGCCAAGCCGGGAATTTGTCGCACTATATTCTTCATAGTTAGATAGATTTTTCTCCAGATTTTGGCAGTGGAGGTATGATATAGCCAGGCGTAACGGCAAGTACATTGAGTGCCAGAGGCGTTTGAACCTTCAGCTGACTTCTGCGTTAAATCAGCCAAATGTTCCTTATCTCGGATTTTATCGTATGGACGTTTAGCAGAAAAGACGCCACTCGAGTAAATGGCGGAGCAGAAAGATAGCAGGGCTGATTTCGAATCTTCCTCAAGCTCGGTTTTCAAAACAGATCCCGGCATGATAGTGCTTTCTAATGACTTCCTGTCCTTCTTATCAGTGGATAGAGGAGTCTGAATGATAAACACTGTAACGATAAACATGGTCATATTAATAAAAATAATAATGCTTCAAACAACCAATATATAAATAAATTTATCAATCAATCAATATTGAACCTCTATATAGCGCCTCCATTGACGCACTCTTGTATATGTTTTGATCACCGGAACGGCACCCGTTTGGGATCTTTTTCTTTCTCTTCGGCACATTTTTTTCCAGATCGTTTGGGGTTAATCGAATTGTAGTGACATATGATGGGGGTTTTCTCTGACATCATCCTTGTATGAGGAAACGGACGTTATACCTTTTCTACTAGTATTATTATAAAACTCACTGGGGCTTTGAAAGTCAGAGGGACGCCCAGAAAACCAAAGGAGCAGTAGTTCCATACTTCCGTTGATCCGACATCTTAATAGAACTATTTGTGACATTGCGTACCTTTAGGACAGTGATAAGATCAAGACAGTTTTTGCAAGACCAAGACACTGACCCTCAAGACTAAGACCAAGATCAAGACTAAGACAGTATTTTACAGTCTTAGCATTTGTTCGACTCAGTTGATATTCCTCAGCCAGAATTCGTGGTCAGAAGTTAGAAGTTTTCACAAGTGAACAATATACATGTATATATATATATATATATATATATATATATATATATATATATATATATATACACATGGGCTCCGCCACCGGGGGGCCACCGGGGCCACTGGCCCCCACTTTTGCAGGTTGGGGGGCCAAGGCCCAGTTTTGGGTCCAAAAATTACTGAAAATACATAAAAGGAAACTTTTTGTAACGTAATAATTTAAGCAAAACCGGAGTTCAATTCAAGATTTATTCTGTTGGTTGGCAGATAATTTACTTTTAGGAATTCAGGAGGTAAGAGCTGTCGTTGGTTGTTCAAAATGAAGGCGATCGAATTGTTAATACACATTTAATGATGATCTCAAGATGGTCACAGTCACATCTACCGCACACATCATCCCATGAGACATTACCCTCTTCTTTACCCACTTGACTAAACCGCTCACAAAACTCTTTCAGCCCTTCTCCACCCTCCCTTCCCACCTTCTCCCTCCCTGCCCACCGCTCCTCCTCTCATTCACTCTTCGCTGCCACTAACAGCTACAAAATGATTGTGTGGCTGTTATACATTGTTCTAAAGAGAAATGAGCGTCAGTGAGCAAAGATATCTAATGAGATTTGAAAAGATCATTACAGTAAAAAAGAAATACGGAAGCAAACCGGTGAGTTCGAAGATCAACTACACAGCTTCACTTTCTCAGAGACAGCAGATTGTGTCCTGATAAGGAAACATGCTATGCTAACACTACTTCAGGCTGACAGACGTAAGAAAAATAATACAGTGTAAATCCGGCAAATGTCCAACAAGTATTTAATTAAAATCAGATGTCAATTCAATCTGATGTCAGCTAATCCCTGCCCTAACCGTCAATCCTGTCATTCAGTTGAATCCCTTATCTTAATGTCGTGCAATTAGTCCTTATTCAGCCTATTTTCAACGGACTGTAGCGAGGCACAAAACAAAGGGGCCAGGGCTGTACATGTAGTTGTATGTATTGCCGAGTCAATCTGCATTCAGTCTGATTTTTGCAGTTAAAGCGTTACGTCGGTCAAAGTTATGAACTCTCTTTTATTAGAACAACACTAGCATATTCTAGGTTATTTAGCTAATAACGCTTACATATTGTTTGGGCTATATTTAATGCGCTTAAGTATAGGGCACAAATCAAGCAATCAGAATAACAATTGATGTATAATGTAAGCATAAGATTATGTAAATTTATACCTTATTATTGAAGATATAAGTCATTAGTTAGTAAAATCATTATTCAGTCAGAATAAGGTTAGGCCCTATATTTGTCTGAAAGTAAGCGTGCTCACTTTACTAGCATATATTAGCTTGGATTAATAAGTTTTAACTAATGTTTTTCATTGCGAGGATAAAGACCCATAGCGGAACAAAATATATGTCTTGTATTGTAGGGACTATATCTATCCGAGATGGATTACTGATTCTCAATACCCCTCCATTAGTGGAATAAGTGGGTCTGGGAAACCTAGACATTTAAACAGCTCAAACAAATTTCGCACCCCCATGGTGTTAGTCGTATGGGCGAGACTGAGAAGAAGACCGAGACTTGTTACGCTGGATGATTTGATAACTAATTCGTATGTTGATATGAAGAAAGAGGCGGAGGATAGAAGGATGCAGAGGAGTTATATACTATGGACCTGCCAATATTTATAATTATATGAACATGTATATATGCACCAGATATATATATATATATATATATATATATATATATATATATATATATATATATTACGCTTAATTTAATTTATTACGATTGATTTAATTTTTCTTTGCTTTGGCCCCCCCACTTTCAAAACCGTGCCGCCGCTCCTGTATATATATATATATATATATATATATATATATATATATATATATATATATATGTATATGTATATGTATATATATATATAGATTATATAATTATATACATAATATATACAAAATACAGATATAACTATAAGAATAGCCTATACACTTACGACTGTCACTGGACTGATGGATGACTTTGTTTCTGTGATGTTTGCAGTGATAGAAGAATAGAATGAAGATGAAGAAGCAGAGGATTAGCAGGAGAGGCACGATGCCTAGAGATAGAACACTGGCTGCAAGTGATCTTAGCTTCTCTCCAGAGTCGACCACACTGAAAACATCAACAGAATACGTGTTCACTATATTATGAGCTCAGTTAAACCATTTCAGTAGATTATAATCTCTCACACACACTTTCTCTCTCTCTCTCTCTCTATCTCTCTACTCTCTCTTGCTCTCTCTCCCTTTCTCACTCACTCTCTCTCTCTCTTTCTATCGCTCTCTCTTAGTAGTTTAAAGTTAAATAACAGATTAGTATCTGCTATTCTCTAAAATTATAAGCTTTTATTCACAGTTCCAATACTTGGAATTGTTCCATTACTCCATTTATATTCTATCAGTGGTACGCTCGCGATCAAGCGATGAAAATGACATTCATGCCCACATTATTCAGTGAGTGTCAGGCCTATTATATTACATTTTATAAAATTGATTTAACTGTGTTACTTTTCAAAAAGCCTGCGTTAAATAATTTCAGAAAAATAAGAGTTAATTTAGTGTAATTAAAATAGTAGATAATAAAAATATTAACGAAGAACTGCAGTTGATGTACTATTATCACTTGCGATTAATCATCAAAAATGAAAAAGTGGACATCGGAATAGGTCTATAGTGAATCTATGATGTACATCGAAAGAGCTCGCTTCTTCGGACATCGGTGAAAAATATGAAACTCTCCATGCTATTGACGTGTCGGCTCAGCATGACAGCTGAATGCGCGCTGAGTTCAAAGGTTAAACGCTGGGCTAGTTACTTGCGGTTAGGGTAATTTGAAACTGGAACCAAACAGAGAGGGGTCAAAGGTGACAGAAATCCCATTAGTCCAGCGTTGTTTATTTACATTGTAGGATCTACAATTACGACTGGTGAGAGAGACTGTCTTATTCCCGCAGTGAAATACAGCATAGCCGGTCCAGAGTGTTATATTAGTTCGATCTAAATTATAAGCCGTTAATTCTCGGCTTAGTGTTTAATAAAAATAAGAGTATATTTGTAAGCAATCGTCAAATAGCTGTCAGTACTTCGAGATATAAATGAATGAAATTCATATATGGGTCTTGAATGCCTAATTAAAGCAACAAAAATTTAATAAAACTTAAAGTACAAAATATTTAAAAAATTTTAAAGTAAATACTCGTAATACACTGCAATGATTTTGATGAATACTATGTTGGTAATGATCATCGATTTTGTAATGCTTAACATTTGCTATGGATTTGCGACCACATTTATTAATCTCAATAGTTGCTTAACTGAGTCACAGATAAAGTCTAAATATTTTAACACCGGGGTTTATACTGTATAATCCTCGACATGTTTTCAAGTATTTTATAATATAAAGTAATTTATCATTCTTTATTCACATTAGACGATTCAAAGACCCACTCATATGTGGAAATGAAGAGGAAGGCGGAAGACAGAGAGAGTGGAGGCGTTATATACCATGGACCTGCCAGTAGGCAGTGCACTAAGAGAGACTCAGATTATCTTGCTCGGAAGCCATTATCTTTCATTTATCAGCTCTATTCTATAAGTGTTTTGAATAAGTCTTTAACAAGCTGTAATATGCTTTCTGACTCAGAAACTGCTAGGTTATGTTATGTTATTCCGTATTTGTTTGAACTCCATACGAGTATCTTTGTGAACAATTATTTAAAATTTGAGCTTGTTATCAAAAGGATTAGAGACCCAGTAATATTAGTAAAGCTCCAGCTTCTAATCCTCGATTCTGTCAGAATTTGATATCAAACGGGATGAGTAGGAAAGAAAAGCTGTTGCTAAATATTATCTCAGGCTTGCTTGTAGAGATGTATTTACCAGAGAGAGCTTTAAGAATATCGGGTCAAGAAGAGTGAAGACATTGAAGAATAACTTGCACGAGGAATATAGTAGCGCATGGTTTAGTCAGTACTCAACATCTGCGGTTTAGGTTTTATTCACATCTTTCGCTTCAATTTTCGCACATAGCCTAGGGATTGAAGAGAAGCTGCAGGCAAAACCTGAGTGCGTCGAATGAGAAACCTTTCTCATGTTTCAATGTAGAGATGACAGATATTAGAAAGTTATACTTGAACGAAATTACAGTTTCAGTGTAACAACAAGACATAGGCTGCCTTCAACGGCAAGGTTTTCATGCATAAGCGGAAGTTTGAAAATGCAATCGTTTTCTTTTGTTTCTCATCAATTCTAATGTTTCACAAGTAGTAGCAACAGTAACAGATGCATCAATTACTCTTTAATGAAAAATGAAAAAATTCATTGAAATTAATATAAAACAAAAACTTAAAATTAACCTAAACTTAAACTAAACCAATTTAAACTAAAGTCATATTGCAAACACAAACTTGTGCTTCTGTTGTTGCCCATCAGATTGAGAATTCCAATTCCATATGTTGTCATAGGTAGCCTGAGAAATGTTCCTGTTCATCTTGGATTCAGTCATCGCGGGAAAAATATTTTCTGGGTGCCCCTCCACGTGGCTGGAGCGACAACAACACGAGCAGGGGGTGCCCCGGCCCCCTGTGGGCCACCCGTCGTCGAGGCAACAGCTCGGTGTCCTCTCATTGCCCCTCAAAGCCCTAGCTGGACAGAAGTAGCCCGTGTTCCATTGGTTGTGCCTGTCCAGATATCCCGGGCAGTAGACAAGGCGTCTTTGTCCTTCAGCTCCTGCACAAATAGAAAACAAATTGAAGCTAAAAAAGATAATGTTAACGTCAGTTTCCTCACTCGAATCCGATGTTAGTGACGGGTGAGACCAGGATTTGAACCTCGCACATACTGTTCCGTGGTCGAGTATCTTACCGACATCGCCTCTGGCTTCAGACGAATCTATATCTAAAATGTTGTGTAGGCTTTGTTGCGACATGATGAAGTCACTAAGGTGTCATTTAAGCTATGTCATGACATTTATAGTGTCATGTAAGCTAGGTTATGACGTGGTAATGTATCATGTTAGCTGTTCGTTAATAAATAACGGAATAAACTAATTAACAGTTCATAATGATTTTTATTGTCAGTAAATCAGAGTCTGACAATACTCAAATCCCGGCCTGACTCAAATCATCCTTACTCAAATCATCTTGACTCAAATCATCCTGACTCAAATTCTCCTGACTCAAATCATCTTGACTCAAATCCTCCTGACTCAAATCCTCCTGACTTAAATCCTCCTGACTCAAATCATCTTGACTCAAATCATCTTGACTCAAATCCTCCTGGCTCAAATCCTCCTGACTCAAATCCTCCTGGCTCAAATCCTCTGTCAGAATATCAAAGAGGTTCACTTACATTGCTCTCACTACAGTAGAAGTTCGGTTTTGCGTCGGTTTATTATATTTAATTTCATTAATATAAAATTAATTATGAAAATCAATTAAAGTAATTGAAAATCAATAAATTAAATTTGAGTTGACCTCAACATTGTTTCAATTGTCGATGCATGTACTTAGTTGGAGCATAAGAAGCACAGCCACTACTGTAGCAGGTATAGCAAATGTGGTCTCAAGTTAGACATTTGAAACTCCTAGAGCTACTCCTCTAGAAATCAATTCTATGATCATAAATTAAATAGACAAATTGAACATAAAACATGAGTTAGACAAGCCAAAACCAAAATTTATTTTGATTTTTTAAGGCTAAATATATGTAGAGCTATGCTTATATAAAACAGATGTTAGAACCAGATAATGAAGAAATTAAAGATAAATGTGAATATTACAATACTCCTCTAGGCCTACCTCTTCTCCAACGATCTTTCTGTTTCATTATATTGTGTAGACTGAGGAAAGATTTCTCTTAAATATCCTTGAATTCGATTAAACGGCAGCAAGCAACTGGCATGAAAGTGCAAGTCCTTCGTTTTATTCGTACAGTATATAATTTCAAGTAACTTTGTCACTGTTGATAAATACTTACACTCCCACTTGTTATTTAGAATATATGCTGTTGCTTTCAGTACAAAGTTAAATATTTTCTATAGGAAATATACTTATTAATTATTCTTTTAAAACATAATTCATACATTCCGAATTAAAAGTTTAGCAAGTTTCAATTTTCGCATATTAGTGGACTAGTGGTTTGCTAGTACCATATCCATTTAAATGTTTATATTTAAAGTGGTTACAACGTTTAATTTATACTTTCTTACCGACATCGCCATTGGCTTAGTGGCGATGTCGATAATGTATTAGATCGCAGATCAGTATGTGCGGGATCAAATCCTGGGCTCTCCCGTCACTGACATCGCTTGTGAGAAAACTGACGATAACATTAGCTTTACTTTTTTAGCTTTACTTCATATTGCAATTTAAGTTCAATTATTTTTAGTTATCTTCACAAATGTTATTCTAAAGAGATGTATGCATTAATCTTCAACAAAACAGTATGTGTGTGTGTTTACTTGTTTATTTGTGTGTGTGTCTGCTACGACGCAACTTGGTTATCAAAAAACTAAAATAATCATTTCTATTGAGTACATTAATGAAGCGCGCGCACAACTTAATTTAATTCCTATAATTAATGAAGCTGTTTCAAACATTTTGTTCCAAATCTCGAAGCGCCCATTTCTATATGAAACGATAATGCTAACGAAGTAATTGCAGTTCCATATGCACGTGAAAGATGCAAAGTGAAGTTCCATCTCCAATTCCTTAAATCCCAGTTTAAACAGGGTCGGGATACGAATAGACTTTCTTTTATTTATTCGTTTAAGTTTTGTGACAATATCTGGAGCCTAGAACCTTGATCAGTATTCATTAATAACAATTAAAAAGCATATCACCTTTGAACTATTAAAATCTTTTCATTGTAGCAGTTTCGAAACTATACTGAATACGTGACCTCTTTAATGTACCTCAATGAAAGGGATTCCCCATCAAAGCACCTTACTCCTATCCAGTGACTATACATGTTCGAAGGCGATATCAGAACGCTCAGAAGATAAGCCAATGTGAACTGAGATAATAAAGGAGGCAACATTACAATGGATTCAGATGCGTAATGTAAGAAGTACAAACCAATCGTTTACTTTGAAGTCAAGATTGTCTACACTCTACATGATGCATTCAGTATACTGTATACATGTATGTTTACAGAGCTACAACGGTTGCAGCCTAAGCAGGATCTACAATTTGATACACCGCACAAGTCACTAGGTCTCGATCTCACGGACCTGTATTCTGTAGATTACTCCAGTCATGAGAAAAATCAAATCAGATTAGATTCAATTAAATCAATGCTTCATTTGAATAGAATCTGAAGTGATTCTATTCGTAAGTGTGACAATAGACTTTGATTTGAGTTTTTGTCAACCAACTTAATATTTATGTCCAATTGTAGATGACAACCAACAGAGAAACTTTTTATATAGGAGTATCACAGATGATAACTTAACATAAGATGGCTCAGATAATGTGTAGGCCTATAGTCCTGCTGGATGAAAAACACAAACGACTTTTTCTGGTGAGAAGGCGTCAGTTAAGTCGCCATTTATTAATTTATATAAACCTGCAAATTTAAAACTTTTCAACTCTCTCTCTCTCTCTCTCTCTCTCTCTCTCTCTCTCTCTCTCTCTCTCTATCTTCAGTGCACTGCCAAGTGGCAGGTTCAAGGTACATGTTCATACTCAAAGTCTGCTTTCTCGCTCCATACATGTAAGAAGTACTACTTAGATCAACAAGTTAATCCCTTCATAAAGTCTACGCCTAATCCATACCTTATGTAGCCTATAGCTTGGGAAAAGTATGGCTTCTAAGGCGGTTTCTCGTTGTGTTCCTCAGTTAGAAGGATTAATTACAATTCCATCTAACTTTCAAAGTATATAATCCAAACTGTGTATATCGTACGTTACTCAACTCTGCCTATGTCTGGTATGGTTTAGATCGGTTCTGTCCTAGTGCCGTGGAATAGTTTTACGGTATGGGAATCTAATTAAATTAGCCAAGTCGACTTAGATTACGTTCACAGTGTTGTCAAGGTTGCAGCTCACATAAAATAAATTCTGATTTATCGAGGCGCAACGTCGCTCAAGTGAAGTGGCACCAGATAGTATAAACACAGCTTATGTTGATAGGATAAAACTGATCAGATTAATTAATACGCGAATTACTTAATTATATTAATTACTATAAAATTTTATTTCTATTTTGAGCATAATAGTAAATTAATAAATAAATCGATTGATAGTAAACGAATCCACTTGCGTACAGATGCACACTTTGTTCATTTAAATGTATTTCGTAATAATGTAGCAAGAGTCAATGCAGAAATTTCAGAAAGTTTAATATTGTTCAACTAGCTATTCTAGCTTGGTGGCAAGTCTGAAACTTATATATGTAATTTTGTTAAACTCTGATATTTACCAGGTATTTGGATGGTAGATTTCTTGTAATGTTTTATATAAAATAAATCCTTCAAATCACCAATCAAATCAGATTTGACCCCATTTTTCTCCCAAATTTAAGCTTCTGTTGCGCCAATACCCATTAGTACCCTAAAGGTCATGTAGTCCAATTGTTTGAATAAAAGATATTTAGGTTATGCAAATAAAAACGCGATCCTGACAAGATTAAATCCCATCATCTTCCTTTAATCCCAGTTTAACTAGGGTCGGAATGAGACAATTGCGCAGCAATATCTGGAGCCTAGGTGCTCACCAACTGTATGTCCTTTCCGACATTGGTTTGGATCTTAGTGCTTTGTCGTCTTTTATGACAAATTCAGTCTACGGTCGTTCTATTCTTCAGCAACAGGGACATATCATGGGTAAAGAAAATCATTCAATATCAAAAAATTCAATTCAATTTGTAGATATTAAAAATATAACTTACACTGCCTTAACTAGTATATTTACATAATTATATTTAATACATGCACATAGCGATACGACAAAAGTCTAAATACTTTTCGCTGTCTAAAGGACCTAAATGATGTTAACTTGTATTTTATGCTTAAGCTAATTGCCGATTTTAACGTCGTTCAAATTATAAAACCGTTACTCTGCTACAACCAACAACCAATTAAATAATCTTGCATAGTAGGCCTACACGTATCAATCAATTGACTACAATCACGTCGCTAGTACTCCTCTGCTTTTAGCAAACAAAAGCTTACAAGCGATAATTCCATAAAAAACAGAAATACTCTGCATTGGATATCAACCCTGCTCTGAATGATAGTCGATTTCCCGTACGTTGTAACCCACTACCGAGCTGCCTCGCTCTATATCGTCTGATATCTCGAGGCAACTTGATATCAGGTTAACCTGACTAATCCGATGCCAGAGCGGGATGTAATGCACTGTAACCCAGCTATGTTGATGTAATATGTGGCCCCGGGCTTCTTATTCCTCTTCTCGACGTTCATTGTTCCGCTTGGTAACACTGCAGGATTTTATATAACCGGGTGACTCCTGTCTGTCTAGCTTGAAGCCTGAAATATCAATCTTAAATCCAATTGTTTTGGCAGAGAATTATAATTATTATTATTAATAATAATATTAATAATTATATTTAGAAGACAAAAGTGGAGGCGTTATATGCCAATGACCTGCAAGTAGGCACTGGGAGAGGGAGAATAATATAATAATTAGTAGTTATGGATTTAAATTCTTAGAGTTATTACGATCAAATAAGAAGTAGAAATCATTTAAAACATCACTCTCTCAGACAGTGGCCCGTATATTTGATTGACTTTAGAGTTAGACTATGAGTTTACGACCATTAAAGCTTGCATATAAAACGATGAATAATTTAAATAATGTTTCGTCAAATGTAACTCTTACAATATTTTGAAAAGCTTCTACAGTCAATATAATATCCTTGCAATACTAGAACAGAGAGTTTGTTTACGCACGCAAAATTGCTTATTAGAAACTAGTACAAAATATTCTCCGCCGAACTGACAACACATAAGTGCAGAACCTGCTGGCGTTTCTTTTCATATTTTAGAATCCACTATTAGCACTACTTGTTTATTTAGGTCAAGCTGAGTGCAAACACATGGTTATAGTGAAATGACCACTAGAGAATAACTATTTCACTTGATTTTCAAATATTTCAACTATCTTTTGTGAGAATGAATTTGAGTGTTGAGGAGATTAGGGATAGGTTGGCTCACTCGAGTGAGATTGTATGGTCAAATTTGTGAGAAAGCAAGAGGCGGATGTAGTGAAGAGAGTTAGGAGGGAACGAGATGGAGGCTAAACTAAAGAGAGGTAGACCACGTACGTAAGAGATGACGTGGGGTGCGGTGAACCTCGGTGATTAAAAGAGATGTGAAGAATAGAGGATTGACGGATGATACGGTGTGGGTCAGAGAGAAGTGGAGAAGGTCTATTCTTATCCCGATCCTAGCTAAACTGGGATTCAGTGGAAGATGATGATGATACTTCAACTATCTGGAGGTTAACCGAATGTTCAGAGGCTTTATTACCTTTTTATTAATTTAATAATTTTACAACTATTCTCTTTACAAAGAGCCAATTTCTCTGATATAGATATTTAACTGTTTTAATATGTGCACCAGTTCCAAAATACCCAGTTAGATTAGTCATTAGTAACTAAGAGGACTTACTATTTTAAATCACTTCAATTAATCAACCAATACCGGGTAGAGCAATCTTTAAAACTATTAATCACTAATTTACCGTTTGGTTTAACAACTTCCCAAATCATAACAAATGTAAATTATACTCAGCCACAGTGGAGTTTAAGTGTCGAGGTTTTACACAGATCAAAGGCATTCAAAATATATCCGTGATATCACACGCCGGGGGGCTTGTTAAAGCCATATTACATAGTATTAGAAATTAAAACAGTTATGAAAGAGAGAACTGTGTTTATTTATGAACACACGTAGTCGGAACTGGACGATCATTCTCTACAGCAATATATCAATATATCTATCTCTACAGCAATAGTTTTAATCAGCGTTGAACAAGCCGCTTTGGTTTAAGAGTAGGATTGCGTATCTATGATTTGTTAAGTTTTTGATGGGAGAGTATTGCCCGAGCCTCCCTCAGTCCACTCAGATAGGCTCCTGACACTGTCTGCGGGTGAGCTCTGTTTGTGGCCTACAACACAACGACAAGTCGTCCCTAAATCAATACAAATTAACGCATTTCTGGTTGATCTAAAACAACGCATTTCATGTTGGTTTTCTATTTATCTTCTAAGATAAAAACTAGACCCAAACCAAAGTCAGAAACGGCATTAGGTTGGTGAACGCCTAGGCTCCAGAAATTGCTACAAAACATGGATTGAAGGTCTATTCGTATCCAGACCCTACGTAAACTGGGATTTAGGGGAAGATGATGATGATGAGTTTGGTTTATCTTCAAAGAATTTATACTAAATCAAAAAGAAAATAAAACACAGCAGTAGCAGAATCATTAAATCAATAAATCAAAAATCCTCACAAATCAATTAATCAAAACATTGTTCAACTATTATTTCTAAACACTACAGCAAGAGCGCCACGCCAGTCCCGTGTAGAATAAAATAACTGCAGCAATTAACACCAGCCCGACTGTAGTTAAACTTGGATTCAAGGGAAGCTATTGATGAATATCAAAACTAATTAAATAATTAAATTATTCTAATTTACTAGCCTCGCCTGATATATTAAATCAACTCTGAGTACACCACCATCATCATCATCCTCCTCCCTTGAATCCCAGTTTAACTAGGGTCTGGATACAAATGGAGTGTCTCAAATCCTCTCTGTCCAACACCACACCACCAGCCAATCCCCTATTTGAGACTTTTCCATTAGTTTAAATTTGTTTAAATTTTTTTAATCAACTCTGAGTACACACTATAGTAGAGCAGAGAATGAGCTCACCTCTCCCGCGAAGTAGACCCTGTTGTCGAGGGCCTGGGAGAGCTGCGTGTAGTCCTCAGCCCTGCTGTCCACAGACATATAACTGTACGACATGCCCGAGTAGGGGTCGTCCTGCCACCTAGTGACCAGGTAGCGAGTAGGTTCTTCAATAGTCTGCCAAATTAAACCAAATATCTGTCAATAAATGCAGCTGATAATTCAGATGTAAACAAAAAAGTAACTACAATAGAAGTTCTTATGATAAAGTTAAAATATCGATGAGTCATCTAAGACTAAACGTATAAAGCTACAACTTAAAAAGATCTCTCTCTCTCTCTCTTAGAGCACTGCCTACTGGCAGGTCCATGGTATACATCGCCTCCATTCTTCTCTGTCTTCCCCTTTCTAAAATGATATTCCTCATTACACTTTGACTTCGGACGAGTACCTTCACAACTATGAGACTACAATATTGTGTTAGACATTAGCTATAGACTAGAGAGGAGGATTTGACAACTCACTTGCACAAAATTATAAAAATAAAACCAACTTAGGATAGAATCCAATTGAATAGTTGTATGTCAAGGAACTGGTATGAAGCAGTAATCCGTGGGGAGAGAGAGATAGAGAGAGAGAGAAGAGAGAGAGATAATACCATAACTGAGACCAAGGTAAAGACAAGTTATATGTCAGAATCGTAACTCCACGCATACAAACTACACTGTTCTAGAAAACATAAGAGTAGAAATGAGAACACAGAGTAAATGCAGATATCCCTATGACAAACCTCATCAGTGAAAATCTTCCTCAACTTCTCTACAAACACAGCGACGATCTCTCTGTCAGATTTCTCTTTCATAAGCTTCACAGACTTGCCAGTCAAATACGACACAAGAATTCCTGCATTCCCGTCCATAGTCTTAGCCTGATACGTTAACACATCACAACAAATACTCACATTTCATAAATATTTATAATTCATAACATTTATAAGTAAAAATACATTTAATGTCTACAAGAGCTTTAAAATAAAACTGACGTGTTGAACAGTTACATGCATGCAAAATGTAGATTTAATAAGACGAGATGCACAGACTACATGAGAATTTAACGCCAGTTGCAACTCTTAATTTACACCTAAACGTAATCATTGGATTATCTTTAGTTAAGAATACTTTTAGTCTGTCAGGACAAAATTAATGGGTGGTCCTAGCAGACCAATTTTAATTCCTTAAATATTTAAACAAATCTCTTAACAAAATATCTGAAACGAAGTCGTTAAAGAGCTATAACGAGTCATAGAACATGTGACACACATACACTGTAAGAAGCCGAGAGATCATAGAACATGTGACACACATACACTGTAAGAAGCTGTGAGATCATAGAACATGTGACACACATACACTGTAAGAAGCCGAGAGATCATAGAACATGTGACACACATACACTGTAAGAAGCTGTGAGATCATAGAACATGTGGCACACATACACTGTAAGAAGCCGAGAGATCATAGAACATGTGACACACATACACTGTACGAAGCCGAGAGATCATAGAACAAGTGGCACACATACACTGTAAGAAGCCGAGAGATCATAGAACATGTGACACACATACACTGTAAGAAGCTGTGAGATCATAGAACATGTGGCACACATACACTGTAAGAAGCCGAGAGATCATAGAACATGTGGCACACATACACTGTAAGAAGCTGAGAGATCATAGAACAAGTGGCACACATACGCTGTAAGAAGCAGAGAGATCATAGAACATGTGGCACACATACACTGTAAGAAGCTGAGAGATCATAGAACACGCTGAACAACCCTCTATCATCAGCATCCACTGGTATCCTTCCAAACACATCCGCTCGTTTAGTCTTTTCTCTCCAGAAACATTTGGAAAACTGCACAGCCACCTTCTCGCACACACCCACGCCCAGTCTTTCTATGGCGGTGCGCTTAGAGGCAGGCAGAGGCGGAGTAAACGTGATGACGTCTTTAAGCAAAACTACGAGAGGAACCGTGACGATTACGTAGTCAGCAAAGATGTGCGTCTCACCAAACGTTACCACTTCAATCCTCTCTTTGTCGCTGCTGTAGTCTATGGCTACCACCTGACAATATAAACATCAATAACACAAAGTCTATCACTTCAATCCACTCTTTGTCACTGCTGTAGTCTATGGGCAACAACCAGCAATAAAAACATCAATAATTATACAATACAATCGTCTATCACACAACTGTAATAATTAATAACTATAATTAATCTTCTCAATTCTCTAGTTCTTAAAGTTCTAATCTAAATACAAATCCATATAGCTAAGCTATAGCAGTTTTTAACCCTTAATTGGTAACCTGGGGTGTAAATACACCCCAGCCTCCTTCTGTAGCCGATTTCTTCTCTCCCCTCGCTTACTATCAGCTGTCCTTCTAGGAATGCCTTGAGCTACCCCATACTCAAAATCAGAAAAAGTGACTAGAATGCCACGCCCATAGAGGGTGACGGGTGTGGCCTATTATATGAGTATACCTACTTTGGTAACCTGGGTTGTGAATACACCCCAATAAATTAACATAGGAAATCATATTCTACAGTGCATTTCATTGCTGTGAAACAATAATATTTGAGCTGATGTTACTATTGTTAACTGTTCTCAAATTTCCGCACTTCAAGGGGAAATTTATCTCGGGCAGCAACCACAAACAGAACGAGATCAAAACCAAGGAGAACAGATTTTGAGGCGTCTAACGCAGCCATGGCATATGACTGGTAATGTTACTTGTAATAACTTCTTCACAGGAATAAATCTAGCACAAGAGCTTCTTCTGGTGAATACAACTATCGTTTGATCTATTAGAAGAAACAAGCAAGAAATTCCAGAACAAATGCAGAAATGACGTTCACGCGAAGTTAAGTCTTCAATCTTTGGATTCCACGATCAACTTTCATTAGTCAGTTCCAGAGATGAACAAAGTTCTTCTATTACTTAGCACCATTCACCACGACAAACATACTTCGAAAGGGAACGATAATAAGCCAGATATAATCTTGCAATACATTGTATGCAAATCTGGTGTTGATAATCTCGACCACCTGGTCCGTACTTACTTGTGTAAGAGAGGCACTAGACGGTGGCCTCTGTGGCTGTTCATGAACATTCTGGACATTGCCGCGGTGGCAGCGTATGTGATATGGGTTGAACAAATGCCAAATTGGAACAAAGACAAGAGCAACAAGAGACACAAGTTCCTGTCAGACATTGCGGCCAGTCTGGTTCTTCTGGAACAAGAGAGGAGATTAGATATTCCACAAGACATGCAGAAAGGTCCAAAAGCTAGCTCTGCAGCCTCTCGGCTTTGATATGACTAAACCTGTGAATCCTACTACCGTGCACAAAACCCAGGGCAGGTGCCATATTTGTCCACGAAAACGGGACAAGAAAGTGTGCAAGCGTTGCATCACCTGTCAGAAATCATGCTATGAAGAACATTCAACATCAATTTGTCAAAGTTGCAGCTAGAAACTTTAAAGTCTATGCATTAGTGCAAATAGCTCTAGTAAACATTTAGCAGCTATAAAACTTAGTACGGTATTCAAATAACAAGACACTATTTTTGTTAAGGTATCACAAGTTAACTTTTGCTAACTTGGATATTTACTGCAAGTTAAGCTATCTTCAATACTTGTGTAGATTGTGCGAACATTTGTGCATAAATATCCCCATTGACAATTAATATTAACGCTCCAAGGATAGTAATTGTAGAGACAATTACTACAAGAAGAATTATTTTCTATTTGTATGATTTAAAAAATAATAGATCGAGTTTATACATATTAAACCATTGGGGTGCAAACACACCCCAGGTTACCAAATTAAGGTGAAAAATTAGGATACTGGTAAGGGTTAAGAAATGTTGATGTATAACTATCAATCAATACTCAAGCAGCATCATATTAACAGTCTCAGCTTCACAGAAACAAAGAGGTATGCGAAGTTTCTCGATGTGACGGCAATAAAGCTGGTAAAGCTAATGTTAACGTCAGTTTCCTCACTTGAAAGCGATGTCAGTGACGGGCGAGACCAGGATTTGAACCCCGCATACTGATCCGCAGTCGAGTATCTTACCGACGTCAACACTGACTCCAGCAATATGCATATTCGCTATTTAATATGTGCAGACAGTATTTAAAATAAATGAGTACTCACACGGTTAACTCATTAAAAAAGATTCTAACAGAATTAAGTGGCACAATACACAGTAGAGTACAGTAGTAATAGAGCAGATAAACATCAGACTAGAACTAGGACCTGAGTGTTTAGTCTAATGTCGATGTCCTTGGAGAGCTGCTTGAGCAGAGGAGTGTATCCATTGGGCAGGAAACAAGCAGGTCCTGAGAACTGACTAAATGACTCATTCTGATCCCAATCCACGGATGATATCTGATCTAGTGAGGCTCCACAAGCTTGCTCCAGGTACGACATGTGGAACTCCATCAATCCTTCCTCTTCCTGCGTCAATACAATACAATACAAAGTACAACACAATACAACACAATACAATACAATGCAATACAATGCTGGCTAGAGCCAGTGGCGACGTCGGTAAGATACTCGACCGCGGAGCAGTACGTGCGGGGTTCAAATCCTTGGCTCACCCGTCACTAACATCGCTTTCGAGTGAAGAAACTGACGTAAAATGATACTTTCGAGTGACGGAAACCAAACTGATGAGCCAAAAAGAAAAGGCCAATCCTGTTGTGAAAATTAAAAATCTGCAAAACCAGTCCGTGGATGAATAATTTAATTCTAGCCCCAGTCAAAGAAGTTGATCAAGTCTGACTCACTCTGAATACATCATCACAATAAAGTACAATGCAATTGACTTTTAGCCTCATGAATACGTAGTCAAATATTAAAGACAGCAAAACAAAAAACATGATTAAATAAGAAGTCAGCAATTCAAAACTTAGTCAATACTACTGAGCTAAATAGTTTAGTATCCGTCACTGGCCGCCTAACTATGAAGAACAAAAGATACTTAAAAATATAGTTATAAACAATTATAATAACTATATATATATATAATAAAAATTTAACAGACTAAGTATTACCTCGGTAAAAGGAAATTGCGTCTCATCAACGAATTGACTGTGCAGCTCTTTGATTCTTTCTAAAAGCAAAACGAACAAGCAAGACCAATTAATGACTAGATTAAGATTATTTCAATACTAAAATACAACAAGTGATATCAACATTAGATTACGAGACACTATAAAATATCTTAAATGATTAAAAGCTACTAGGAGCATTTCATTATGTTAAGTCTGAATTGATAAATACACCAATATTGTGCATGTCGCAAAAGGCGATAAAGCACTAAGATCCAAACTAACGTCAGCAATAAAAATGTAGGTAAACGACTAGGCTACAGAAATTGATTCAAAATTATAAACGAATGAAAGCTTAGGTTTATTCGTATCCCGCCTCCTGTTACACAGCAATTCAAGAAGAGATGAAGATGATGATGAATATGAAGAAGATGAAGAGCTATTGCCAACTCTCTAGAGAGACGCCTGTAGGTCTACTAGACTGACGTGTGTTAGGTCTATTCGCATCCCGCCTCTAGTTACACAACAATTCAAGGGGGGATGATGATGATGATAAAGAAGATGATGAAGAAGATGATGAAGAGCTATGACTCACTCTCTAGAGTGGTGCCTGCAGTGGACTTGCTCTTTTGCTCACTGAGACTGTCGAGCAACATGTTGAAGTGGAACTCCATCCTCTGAGCGTCACTCGCGTCAACGATAGATCCGTCAGAACCAATCAGCACACAGCTGTCCGCCATCTCGTAGATGTCTCCATCTGTCTGCAGTACCACAGCATAGCCTAATGATAACGTTCATACTATAGGCTTATCTCATAGTCATCTGTCTGAAGTACCAGAGCATAGCCTAGTGGTAACATTCTTACTATAGGCTTATCTCACAGTCTGCATGTACCACAGCATAGCCTAATGGTAACATTCTTACTATAGGAATATCTCACAGTCATCTGTCTGAAGTACCACAGCATAGCCTAATGGTAACGTTCTTACTATAGGAATATCTCACAGTCATCTGTCTGAAGTACCACAGCATAGCCTAATGGTAACGTTCTTACTATAGGAATATCTCATAGTCATCTGTCTGAAGTACCAGAGCATAGCCTAGTGGTAACATTCTTACTATAGGAATATCTCATAGTCATCTGTCTGAAGTACCAGAGCATAGCCTAGTGGTAACATTCTTACTATAGGCTTATCTCACAGTCTGCATGTACCACAGCATAGCCTAGTGGTAACATTCTTACTATAGGAATATCTCATAGTCATCTGTCTGAAGTACCACAGCATAGCCTAATGGTAACGTTCTTACTATAGGAATATCTCATAGTCATCTGTCTGAAGTACCAGAGCATAGCCTAGTGGTAACATTCTTACTATAGGCATACCTCACAGTCATACAAAGTATATAATATGTGTGCGAATAGCACAAACTCAACAGCATGATTGTTTAACTATAAGAGGCACCAGTATAGTGGTGAGTGCCAAGGCTCCAGAAATTGATACAAAAACTTAAATGAATGGATCAAGTCTATTCGTATCCCGACCCCGGTTAAACTGGGATTTAAGGGAAGATGATGATGATGAAGTGGCACCGGTATAGGTATTCTTTAATTATTAAAATAAACACGTAAGAATTCTGTTTCTGCTTGACATTTCATAGTTCTAGATCACTATGTAGGGACAGAAAACACATCATAGTACTTAGGTTAAAAATAAAAAAACACATGGAAATCCCATTCTACGACGTGATAGCAACAGTCGCTGAATGTGAAAATTTCGAAATCTTAAATATGTATGAATGACTCATGACATGAACTACGACTCAGACAGGTTAACCCATGCAACAGCAACATTACACACCAAATGAGACATCCGGCTAAACCGTAACTGGTGTAACTCCAATATAACTAACCTCTCTTTCTCTCTCTTAATGTACTGGATAACGGCAGGTCATGGCAAAGTACTCCAATTATATTTATATGCTCAGTTTTCATTTTACTTTTATATATACGAATTTGCTATAGTATTATCTAACATCTTTTGTCGTGGTCTATCTCTATCTCTTTTCTCTTGCAATGGATCACTACTATAAATGTTATCATAAAGCATTTCATAGCAGTACAGTAGTTGAATGTCTCAATAGCGCAATGGTTAGAGGGTGTAGACAACGTCATGAAGTTTTAAATGACAGACCCTGAGGTGAATTGAACACTCGTGGGTTCGAATCCCAGCCGCGCTGATCTGAGAGTAAAATCTTCGACATTCACTGGACTGGCTACAAGGAACACGGAAAAATTGCTTAATGAATTTAACATGTGGTATAAAAAGTGATAGATATCAACACAGTTGATCATTTCACTATAATGTGTGTTATTATTATTATTATTATTACAGACCTGATAAGTGAGGAGAGCGAAGGGGTCGTTGTTGCAGCCGTTAACAAGCTGCGCTCCACGAGCAATACAGGAGCCCAGGCTGAAGTCATCACACACTCGTCCACCAATCCTGTCCCTAGCCTCCAACACAGTCAGCTGCTCACCAGTCATATAAATAACGATAGTAATAATAAATAATAAATAATAATAATAATATTAATACTACTACTAATAATACTAATAATAATAGTAGTAATAATAATTATAGTAATAATAACAATAATAATAGTAGTAATAATATTAATAGTCATAAAGGTTTAACGTCTGTTTCCGCATCCATGGATGATGTCAGGGATGTCACAATAGCGCAATAATAATAATAGCACAATAGCGCTAGCTATAGTAAAACCAGTTAAGTTTTGCACTGTACCCAATTTGTGCACATATTTATATATGAAACAGATGACTTGCCGACTTTCAAATTGGCCAGTCATGCAAGTCATAAAGATACATGATACATAAGTGACATCCGTCATAAAAATAAGACACTGAAGCCCATAATGAAAATCTTGAATAACCTCAACCTTCATCGATACAGCAATACAAAAACACAGGCTTTAGATTGAGAGAGTAAGACTCAAACAACTGTTTTCTTAAAGCCATTCTTTGGATACTTTAAATGACTTTTCTATAACAGAAATACTATACAATAGATTATCTTAGAAAAAGCAATACTTTATAAGATTATTTTCTAAAAATTAATATTTTATAAGATTATTCTATAATAGAAATATATATATATATATATATATATATATATATATATATATATATATATATATATATATATATATATATATAGCCTTTATTTCGCCACTCCGGTAGCAAGACAAGAAACAAACTACAACACAATCATACAAGTAAACACAAAAACAGGGCTGAAAAAAATTTGACGCAAGCATACACTGAATCAATCAACTTAAAATTAATAACTAAAAATTAATTAAATGATTTCCAGCGAACGTTCAAAGTAGTTTTGCAAATAAAACTACTCTTAATTTTTAATTAATTACTTTTCAAAGTAATTTCGTTATTTTCGCGCTATTTCATCGAAATAGCGCGCTGATATTTGATATTACAGTGCGCTGTGCTCAGTCACCTGACAACCAAAGTTCTGCAGATGTCTCGCCGCACCCAGCCCGGCTGCACCGGCTCCTATGATCAGCACGGTTTTCTGCAGATATAGCAATTAAAAAATGCAGAAAAAATACAGAAAATGCAATTAAAATTAATCAACAAATAACAATAATTTATTAAAAGACTCAGCTCAGTTGGGTTTGTTCAAAACTGATCACAATCTAAAAGATAAAACTTACGACAAGAAAAATTTTAACTAAAATTTTAACTGACAAATAACTGACTAATAATTAATTGAATTTAAAATTAGTTACTTAATTGACTAATTTAATTGACAAATATGATTATAATCAAGTGCAGAATGTCCGGTATTGGCTGGAGTCAGTGGCGAAGTCGGAAAGATACTTGACTGCGGATCAGTAGGTGCGGGGTTCAAATCTTAAACTCGCCCGTCACTGACAACGCTTTCGAGTGAGGAAACTGACGTTAACTGTAGCTTTACCCAGCTTTTTTTATTATGTATTGGCCAATTTCACAGTCTTGAGTCTTTTCCGGGATCACGCAATTCAAATACACTCGTCAGTGTCAGTAATAGTCGTTCAGAACAGAGACATGAAAGCTCAACAGTCAATAATTAATTAAAGCTCGGTGCTACAGTCGTTCAGCACAGACATTAGAGTTCAACGTTCATTAAGTAGAGCTGGCTCAATATTATTAGTTGTTCAGCATAGACATGAGAGTTCAACGTTCATTAAGTAGAGCTGGCTCAGTATTATTAGTTGTTCAGCATAGACATGAGAGTTCAACGTTCACTACGTAGAGCTCAGTAACCTGGAATGTTCCAGTAGGTTCTAGCTCCTGAGAGATGGCGCCGCTGAAGAGCCCAGTGTTGACGTACTGAGCGTGGGTGAGATAGCGGAGGATCTCGGGCACTTCTAGCACACAACGTATCCTCACCAGCCCTCTGCACATCAAGTGGTCCACACACGTACTGATGGTCAGCAGCTCCTGTATTTTAAATACAATTACCAATACAATACAAGTATCGTTAAGGATGACGTCCCTGACATCATCCTTGTACGAGGAAACGGACGTTAATCCTTTATTATTATTATTATTATTAATATAGTAACTTAGAATGTTCAAATAGCTGAGTGAGTGTGTTGATAGTATAGTGATATAACTACGGAGGTATTGTAATGATGACCGATCCTGAGTGATCATGGTCCGATGACCTATTGACAAGTGACTTACCATGAGACCTTTTGACCGATGATCCATCAACAAATCACTCCTCTCTGCCCCGTACCAAACAAAATCTCTAAGATTAATATTATATTACTAGTATTACTATTAATATTAGGCTACTATATTATTATATAATAGCCATATGTGTGTCACTCAAAACAAACCTTTGGATTGATGGCCCAGAGAGCAACTATAAGATTTCTCACAGCCAGAAATACAGGCTGGTCCCTACACACACAATGCCGTATAACAATATGGAAATCAGCCAAGTACTGCTTTAAAATTAATAATTCAAATTAATGACAAATGACAACAAGCCAACAGCAAAACGTTTAGCTTAAGAGTTTATAGACCTTAAAGTGAATAAAACAAGCGTTTACAAATCCGGTAGTAAAAATAAAGAATTTAAAGATCTTACAGTGAATAAAACAAGCGCTTACAAACCCTGGAATGAATAAAAACAGACACATCTTTATTTGTTCACATATGACATAGCACAGCAGTCAACATACTTCGAATAACATAAAGGTAAAACGCAAAAACAGGCACTCTAATACATGCAAAACCAGACCATCAATGAGGGAGCATAACACCTTTTCCAGTTGACCACCTGGATACCAATCACCTAGCTAACAATCTAAAAACAGAATACATAGATCTTACAGTGGATGAAACAAGCGTTAGCAACCTTGGAAAGGGTAAAAAAAAGAGTGGAAGACCATGGAGTATATGAAACAAAGGATGAAAGACCTTACGGTGAGTAAGGCTCAAAAATGTACTATCCGCACTTTAATGTAGCCTATTGCATTTCTCAATTCTTTGCTTCGTCGATTCTTACGACTCGTGCTATTTATGGTTAGTCTCTTTTTCGATGGCCCAGACACAAATATCAGATTCTCATTCATCTGATTTAGCTGGCAGAGTGGACGTACCTGGAGTAGTGAGGGAACTTGCTGATCTCGTCGCCAGTCATGTGATCAGGCGGCAGGGCCAGAGCGTGGGCGGGCTGGTTGGGCTGCGTGAATGGCTGAATGTAGGACGGCACTCCTGGCACTGTGCCAACAGTAAAACACACCAAATCAGAAAAACTTTAAATTCTTTACATAAAAGTTTCTTTATTATCAAAGAAAGAATTATTTTTAAGGATTTACAATCGAATTTAACAATGAAGTAAATTTCTACATTTTAGTCACATAAATTATACAAAAATAAGTAATGTTAGTTGCTTAGTATGATAGATTTAGAAACGACTATAGTAGAAGTAAATTCCAGTTAATTCTAAATACGGCAGGGTAAGTATATGTGGCGGATAAATATACCTATACGACGGTTCAATATTGATATGCATACATGGCACAGTGTGAAAGTATAATGCCTAGGTGCTAGCAGTAAATAATTCAGATTAAAAAGTAGGCAAAACAATAATTATTAGAATTTATTTATTTATTTAGATCACCAAAAAGGTTCATTCAACCCTGTACAGTTCACAAGCCATGAAAACAAACAAGTAAATGCAATAAGTGAGCACAATCTAGATGTGAACCAAGGTGAACTTATAATGAAAATATAAAGTAGAAATTAAAGAATTGAAATAAAGAAATTCAGAATAAAGAAAATTAATGATAATAGGTAGGCATAATTATACATTTAACATCAATATCATTAATAACTATTTAATAACTATTTAATAACTATTTAATAACTATTTATTATAATTATCAAACACAAGCATTTATTATTATTATTATCGTTTTTAACTATTATCGTTATCACAAAAAAATAGTCTAACGGTTCCATGACTGAGATCAGCCTTCGAGACTACTTTTCAGGATAAATAAGAATTCAAATAAAGTTATACAGAGAGTTAAATGAACATAAAAAATTTAAATTTGTGTTACTTATTAAACATTAAAATTAAGTGAAATTAATTTATAACGTAAAGCGTTCAATATTAGTTCTGTTTAGCAAGAAACAACAGGAGCACAATCTCACTCACAGGTGTAGACGTGGTATTCATGGGCAGGGGCTTGGGGTGGTGTTAACATTCGTATTGACAGAAACTAATCATATTTGAATGTCTTAATAGCGTAGGGGTAACGTCATGAAGTTTAATGACAGATCCTGAGGTGAATTGAACCCTCGGGGGTTCGAATCCCAGCCGCGCTGATCTGAGATTAAAATCTCGGACATTCACTGGACTGGTTACACGGAAAATGGACAAAATTGCCTAACGGTTTAAACATGTGGTGTTAAAAAGTGATAGATATCAACATAATTGATCATTTCACTATAATGCGTGTTTACTTCGTTTATTGATCTAGCAATCATCCTGCTGCATCTTAAAATATCTTCACGAATACCAACCGACAGGAGCGCTGCTAAGCTCAACGTTAAGTCCCTCGCTCTTCTTCACAGGAGGTCCAGTGGTGGAAGCGGAAACGCTCAGTCCCACTCCATCAGGGTAGTAGTTAGAGAGGAATGGAGAGGCAGGAGAAGAAATGAAGTATGGCGGACACTGTAGTTCAGAAATCCAGCTCCAGTTCCTTACTGATTCCACAAGCTACAAATCATCATCCAATCAATCAATCAATCAATCAATCATTAGAGAACTTACTGATTCCACAATCTACAAACCATCATCCAATCATACCAATCATTAGAGCACTTTATTCCACAATCTACAAATCATCATCCAATCAATCAATCAATCGAGAACTTACTGATTCCACAATCTACAAACCATCATCCAATCAGTCAATCATTAGAGCACTCTGATTAATGATATGTAGTATCCGAACAAAAATTAGCAAAATAAGGCCAAACATGTTAACAAAATTAAAATTTGAGACCCACTACTATTCAAATATTACTGAACTATTCATATATTCAAAATACTTAGTTTAATATTCAAAAATATTTCAAATAATATAAACTATTGCAATAATAAAATATTAATTTAAATGATTTATTATTAAATATCTGTTTCTATTTCTATATCTATTTCTATATCTATTTCTATATCTATTTCTATATCTATTTCTATATCTATTTCTATATCTATTTCTATTTCTATATCAATACATAGTCTATGAAACAAGTGATTATAAATAGGTATACAGTGAAGTGAAATAAAATGTAACGGATGATCATATAATATAGCAACATTTACTAACTGCATCTTCATCCACAGTACAAGCAGTATTGTCATCAGTCTAAACAAAGAAAAAATAAACATCAGACATTGATCATATGCGATCTATGTTAGAATAAAATATATTAGAATGAAATATATTAGAATGAAATATATTAGTCTTTTCGCCTCTACAAAGAATTACACGCATATGTATTTTTCATCCCTGCATCTAAAAGTTAACAAATATAATTAACACGTTAGTGATCATTAGTGATGACTAAGAATCAATTTAAAACCAATTTCAAAATAAACAAAAATTCAAAGAGAGATTAGCACTACAAACAATAAATATACTGACGACTAAGAATATTAAATGGAATTAAAATGTCGGACTATTTCATTTAAATTTTTTAAAAATCTCACTTCATCAGTACATACAAATGACTAAAAGAAACGAAGGTTTAAAATTTGAAAAACAATTACTTCATCGTGCTACAAGTCTATTCAAGTAAATTCTACCAGGAGAGATTAGTAGCCAAGTGTAAGCTATGTAAAAACTCCTGAATCATACCTGAACAGACAGATATAATAAATCAATAAAATTATTAATACCCATGGTAGAGTATCTATTCAATGGTCAAGTTCATTCCATCAGACTGGATCTTACTTTAACAAATCTTAACACCAGTCTTAACTCGGGAGATATATTTTAGTACAGAAAGTGCTTCTCTTGCCTAATACCCTCCTAGGAGAAGAAAAATCGTAATAGTCAGTCTATTATATCTTACATATTCTATATAATATATATTATATAGTCTTATATATAATATATTCTTATATATTATCTCATATCTCTTATTATTCCATGTCTTTCCGCCATAGGTCTAAATTTTGACCCGCTTGCCTTGGATTTTGGACTTGCACTGTTGTGATATCACTTTCTCTTGTGGTTTCTGTGTACTCAGTCGTCATCGTGTGGTGCTTTGGCGCCTGTTTGTGTAGAGTCGGCAAGAGACGTCCCTGACATTGCCTTATGGCGAAGAACCGGACGTTAAATTCTTATTGATTGATTATACAGTGTCCTAGACACAATACACTCTATTCGATTTCAAGTTACGCAGCAATAACCTGCTCTGCCTCCTTGTTCTTCAGATCTGTGCACTTAAAATATCTGATCATATCCGTGCTGATATCAGAGTTCTTAGGCAACTGTCGCCACTTGTTACAAGCAGTGCACTGCAGCCAGAATGGTAGGTATAAGTCAGCGAGAAAAGTCTTCACGTTAGCTTCAGTCATGCAAGTTGACGACCACTTACGCTTCCATTCACAGAATTCCGAGTAGCCATCTTTCAAACTATAGCAACAAAGTTAGACATGCTAATACGCAAAACATGTGAAAATAGTAGACAACAGTATTTACAGCTAACAAATTAATCATCTCAAACGCTACTGATTATTACAAACATAGAAGATTTGTTTTGAAGGCTATATGATGACACACTTTAATTTCGGGGAATACCTGTTTGAAAAAGTGTTGTTCATCATTTAGATTTTAGTCACAGAGATCTCTATCAACCTCCTAGAGCTTTAATTGATTTAAAGAGGTAATACATCGTAATCATTCCACCACTTAACATTGCAAACAATATTCAATAGAATCAACTATTTATTTGACTTATGACATAGTGGCAGGGTGACTTATGGAAAAGAGTAATACAGCGACTTATGGTATAAAGTGATACGGTGATTTATGACAGGGTGTTATAGTGATTTATGATATAGTGTGACAAGGTGACTTAAGGTATAGTTTGATACGATTATTTAAGGTACAGATTGATATGGTGACTTTAAGTATAAATTGATAGGTACATGAGACTTAAACAAAATTATGCAGAAGTACATTTGAGAAGTAAATTGGGTATAAAGTAATAAATATATGAGAAATACATATCAGGCTAGTGAAGAGTTAGTAAGCAGAAACACAGCCCAGTAGAAACAGTACACTTGGTATAAATTTAATTTAAAAATTTTGCACATAAGAAACAAATTATATTACAATATACATAATAATTTACTATTAAATTATACATATAGAACTTATTACAGTCAAGTCTTACATTATATTTCTTTGTAGAAATAAGAAAGAAACCTTCTATAGTAGTTCTCAAAGCACTCGTTGCAGTAGTGTTCCCCAGCTGATATATGATGCCAGCGTGACGTGTACCCATCCTTACAACATCTTAAAACAAGCATCAATCAATCAATCAAACACTCAAACAGACTTAAGTAAATAAATTAAACCATTCATTTGTAATATATTATCGTAATGTATAAAGTCTCAACCTTACATGCATAATGCACGCCATTATCATTACATGAAAACAAAAAGCATAAGCATATGAAATTAATTAACAAAATATGCTACAAATTAAGAATAAATATTCCTCTTTCCATAAAGTCTTTCCCTTTTCAGATGGCACAACTTATACTAACTTCAGTGAATTCAATTTAACTTTTTCTGTACAGTATTTAATTACTCCTTTAAACAGCCTGAATTATAATATTTAAAATATCTTAAAATATATTTAAATATATTTATTATAATATATTTAAAATATTTAAAATATATTTAAATTTAAATTGGGGGCGGGATTTAGCGCACTCGGTTAAGCTGCGCATCAGTTGAACAAAGTTAAGCTCCATCGCGCCAGTTAGTACTTTGTGGGCGACCATCTTGGAAGACCGAGTGTTGACAGCTTTGAAGGAAAAAAACCAGAGGGAGTTGGAAGGTTATTCTTAAATCTGCACCTGCTGCAATTGATGCGCTAACAAAAGGCAACGATTACTAATAACCATGCAGAAAAATGGAGGAAATAACGATAACTACAAAAGCAGAAATCAAGAAAGGAAACTATGTAGCACATGCGGTATGCACATGCTGTGCGTAACTATACGAAAAAATAAATAAATAAATAAATATATTTAAGTACGGTACATACGTTTTTGCAGCTTCGATAATGCAGAAAGGTTTCCCAGAAAAATTAGCACAGGTATTTCTGAGACAGGCTCTTGCTTTATTTTCTTCATTTTCAACTCTATTAGAAGCATCACACACCTGCAATTGATTTCCCATTATAGGATCTACCTGTGACAAACTAGCCGCGGCAGACGTACGTCGTCTATATTGTCTCTTAACAGCGGAAGGAGGAGAGGTTTCGTTGTCTCCAGATTCCGTAACGTTTAAAGAAAGTCTTTTATCTGCCCTGCAATAGCCAAAAATAGTTTCAATCTGATAAGTACTTCTATTAAGAATAAAAGTGAAATTACTATCCTAACAAAACATATATTTAAACAAAATATTAACAAAAAACTATTAGTTAAAATGATGACTTAGGCACTATTAAATGAGGTTAAGTGGTTGCCTATATAAGCAGCCATCTTGTTGTTCTTCAGCCAGTCCAATAAGATTATTCTACAAGGTTAGCATAATGCATATGGTTAGAAGTCTTTCTCAGTTTACGGTGTGCTTTATCCAAATTGAAAAAACCGCAAAAATTTTGATATATGTATTATTTCAGATATATAGCTCTTCTAAAATTTTTATAGTAAAACAAAAGGAAAAAGGAGAAAGCTTTAGATACTTTTCGTCTCTTTATATATTGAATCATTATTATAGACAACTGATTTCAACTGGCTTTCTGGACATGGTTACTTAATAGTCTCTTAATTTTGAAATGCTTTTAGATTATTATCTAGATTGTACTCAATGCTGTAAAAACCTATGTACATTATATAAAATTTTTTGACGATATTGCACAGCCAGGCAGCCAATTTATTAAATTTATAGGTCCTGCATAAAAGCAGTAGAAGCGTAAAGTCCATTTTCTCATTCAAGGAAGATGGTAACAATATTTCTGTATTGCATTGCAAAATAAACTGATACACCAAGTAAATTTGCACAACATTTGATTAAAATGAGAATACAGACCCATCCATGTTATATATGCAAGAATATTTATATCTAAAAAGTGTAAAAACTAACCTGGACTGATCTCTCGAGTGCAGGGTATTCAGAAAATCAGGATCCCACTTCTTCGGCATGTTCCTTTTTGGTCTCTCCATATTGGCACCACTATTAGGGCAACGCTAGTTATATAAAATTTATGGTAGTCCGTCGGCAGTTGCTCTTATCCTGAAATATACATAAATCTTTTGTGAAATGAGTAACTCAAGAGACGAAGATTTACTAGAAGACACTTTATACCCTTATTTTACTCATTTAATAATCTCACTTTTGTTTACAGATCACTGATACAGATCACTGATCAGATAGGTAACATATAACTGTTTCACTAAGATAGCAAAAGTACAATATCAAGTAAACGAGAATATACCAGTAGCAGTGCTACAGTTAGTAGCAGCGATAGCATCGAGGGTCACACTGCTAATTGCCTGAACTTAAAGTTATTAAAGCATAGCGCTTACAGGTTAAAAAATTATTACACCAAGCCAATTCATGCAATCATTGAAGAGTAATATTGAATACAGGCCCCTATATTATTGCGTTCGACTATCCAGCATAGTCATTTTGTTGAGTACGATTTAATCTGATGAAAACCCGAAAGACGTCTTTTAACTCTCAACTCAATTAATCGTACTGATTGCAATTAAACAAATAATTATAATAATAAAAATTTTACACACTTTGTGTGTATTTATTTTGAATTGACCAACATCTTAAATACTGCCAACGATCTCAATCTATAACTTACCTTAACGTTATTATACTGGTTCAGGAAGTCGGGGGACTTGTGCCACAAGTTAATCTTATAGCATCAGTTGTAACTTGTAGAGCTAGTCACCAGTCTATAAAGGATTATGTGCATGCTGTATATTTCCACATTTACTATTTTGTTCGTTTGTTACACACAGGACATGCTTCACGTGTTACTGTGTTTCTTTACTTACAAGAACAATTAGAGTGCTACAGTCATCAATGACAACATCGAGCACAATTGAGACAAAAATCAAGCCGACGAGCAAAAAAGAAGGTCCAAAAACGGTGCAAATTCCAAAATTCGGAAATTCAGTCCAAAGTAAAGGGAGTCAAAGAAAAGGTGGTTTAGGCGCAGGTCGCTGCTCATGGACACTGGATGGAAAAGAGAGATGGAAAATATAGGTCTTCAACTGCCTATGGAACAGCTCATAGGAAAGCAAAGGCCGATGTGATTCAAATGAAGCTTTCCGAAGATTGGATGGAAGAGAATTCCAGATCTGCAGTGCAGCATGCTGGAAAGAACGATTAGATAGCTTAGAGCGTGAAGGTAAGCTAAGTCTCACAAGAGTAATTAACTTAGAAGACCGAGTAATAGCAGGCTGCATCACTTTAATCAAGTGGGACATACAAGTTTGTCCAGGGATGGTGATGGACTTATAGGTTAACGAAGCTGTTTTGTAAATGATACGCTCTTTAATCCTTAGCCAGTGCAAAAACTTTAAAATAGGCGTAACATGTGAGTACTTGGAACTACAAGAAATTGCTCGCGCAAGAGAATTCTGAACAAACTGCAACCGATCAATCTCACAGCCAGGGAGATTTAAAAACAGGAAATTGCAGTAGTCCAACTTCGATTGCACAAGAGCAGCACCAATTGTAGAAGCTGTCTCACGTGACAAATATGGACGTATTCGACGAAGATCACGGATATGGAAGAAACACTCTTGTGAAGTTTTAGTTATGTTTTCGTGGAAGGTTAGGTGTTTATCAAGGATAACACCGAGATTTCACACAGAAGAAACAGGTGATATTTTAATACCCGAAGATAACGAAAGAGTTTCCCCATTCAGCTTCAGAAGCTGTTGAGGAGTCCCGACCAACAAGAATTCAGTCTTAGGTGGATTAAGTGCCAAGAAATTAGCAGACATCCAAGAGGATATAGACTGAAAACTTTGTTGCAGGAGGGTTTCAGCTTCAGAATAGGAGTTAGTAGTGAAACAAGTGTACATTTGAGTGTCATGAGCATATAGTTCATGATCAAGAGAATGAGAAGAGATTAGAGAGCTTAAGGGTGTTGTATAGAGGTTAAAGGGGATAGGACCAAGAATGGAGCCTTGAGGCACACCGTACTTTAAGTGAGAAGGCGAAGAGATGAACTCCATCACTTTCACACTAAAAGAACGATCCGTCAGATAGGAGGAAAACCAATCAAGAACAATTTAGCAATAGCAGTACGGTAAATCTTGTGTTGCAAATTAGAAACAGTTTTCCAAAAATCTGAATGTGTATGACGCCACTTTCTTTCAGCTCTACAGCATGCAGCCTTTAGCTTTCTCAGATCAGAAGTGTACCAAGGGTTAGACTTCTTAAGCTTCTTGGTAGTCACAGGTGCATGCTTATCAAGTAGAGATGAAAGAGTAGTGTTATACTGTTTTACTAATTCATTAAGATCAGTAGCAGGAGACTTGATCAAAGTTGAATTTTCAAGATCAGAACAAAAGAGATCAAGATCAACGTTATTTACACACCTAAATGAAAGAGTAGATGAATTTTTAATAGTATCTGGCTTAACATGATTATAAGTGAATACAACAGGAAAGTGGTCTGACGGCGAGTGAGATAAAATAGCAACATGTAAAGGATCAATAGCGGAGAGACTTGGTGTAATAACAACATCAAGTGTATGGTGGTCAATATGTGTAGCACAAAGATGGTGTAGCAACATTCACATGTTGAACAACATTACAAGAGGACAGCAAAGTATTAAACTGCTGAGTTAAAGGATCAAGAGGATTATCAAGGTGAATGTTGAGGTCACCGGTAATCACAAAGTCTGATTTAGAAGTAGTAAGGAAGGAGAGTAGGGTAGAAAACTCCGATAAAAAGAGAGAGAAAGGTTTGGCATAGGGGAAAGAAGATGGCGGTCGATACAGTGCAACAACATGCAGAGTACATGTGCTAAATTCACCAGTGACTGAAATTGCTTCAAATGAAGAAAATTTATGACAGTCATTGCTAAGAAGGGTAAAGGGCTTCCTTAGTAGGAGAGCAACTCCACCACCCTTAGCACCAGATATCCTAGAGTCACGATTTGCAAAAAACATATCGTAACCTGGAGGAAGAAAGGACATCAGTTCAGAAGGAGTGGTTATAGAGGATAGCCAAGTTTCACCGATAGCAAAACAGTCAAACTTGTGAGTTCAGCCAAATCATGCAAAGCAATGATATGGTCTGAATTAGAGAAGGATCGGATGTTAAGAGAGCAAAGAGAAATATTGCTTCGAAGAGAATTAACCGGAATTCTCGATCGAAACAAGCTTACAAAACTGGCAAATCAGTAATTGTAAACCATGCAGAAAGTGCAATATAAATTACAATATAGTTATACACAAATTACATACAAAAATACAAATATGCAATAATTAACTAACGATCAAAACGTAAACACTATAACTTTAACAATTTAAACACTAAAGAATATAAAATAACGTGTAACGGATCAACTATAACGGTAAAATAACGGTCAAAACTGCAAATTGATTTTTCAACAAAATTACTGTATAACAGATTAACAATATAACATAGAACTATGAACTAAGTTAATAGCTAGAAACATGCTTACAAAACTGATTAATCAGTAATTGTAAACAAATGTAGTTGCTCAATTGTAATCGTTGCATTCTATTGAAGCCGGCTCTAATTTAAGAATATCCATCCAACACACTTATTCATATAAACCTGTCAGAATTCGAGCCTTCAATTTAGTTTGTCGCCCATCGAAGTGTTAACCTAACCTGACTTTGCTTAACTTCCGTTTATTGACACTCCCGCTTAACCAAGAGCGCAGGTCTTCGTGTAAGATAAGTAGATGATAAAATGGAACCAAAGATATGGAGCTGAATTAACTTAATAGCAATAAACCACAATAAACCACGATTTTTATTTAAATCGGATTAATATCAAAATAGATTTTTGTATATTATATTTTGCAAATATATTTTTTAAAAAAAAAAAAAAAAAATTATATTATATTTCTATTAAAAATATATTTCATAAAATTCGAATCCATTTTGAAAATATATTTTGAAATATATATTTTTCAAATACTTCTGTTATCTGAGTTGTTGTTGCGTTTACAAAATAAATAAATATTCGCGCTTCTGAAAGTTTGGAAAGTTTTGGGAAATGAAAGTAATGGATTTCCCAGGTGGTTATTTTCCTTGCGTAGATTCTGAGGTTATGGGATGTTTGCTTCTTGGTCGTTTCAACAGTGTGAAGTTTCACCAACGAAGTTATTTTAATATATATTCCTCAGTTAAATATAAAACTACTTTGTACATCTTTTACATGTTTAGCGTAGTGTATATACAAATAATGAAATGTACAAAATTTTGCTAATAAAATATGCATTATTTTGCTATTAAGTGAAGTTGTAGCCTTGCAGGTGTTGAGTCTCTTGTAATGGGATATTACTAACTTAACCATCTGCTGTTTATGCAATTCGATCAAGGATATCATTCTATTTATCAAAATCAGAATATTTATCTGTGCCGCCAGTATAGAGTGGGCATGAAGTTTCAGCTCTTTTTATCGCTTCTGATTTTAGGTAAGTTTTTCACAAATTTTTTGCAATAACAATGCAAACAGTTATTTTAATTTTTAAATATATGAATTATTTGGTGCACAATGAAATTAGTTGCTACTGTCTTTCATGATAACATCCGACTGTATGAAGCATAAACCTAGTCAACAACAATAACAATACGATTAGAGTGCTACTGTTGTCCATGACAACATCGAACACTGTGGAACCAAATTAAAACCGATGAGCAGAGTGAGGGGTCCATAAATGGTGCGAGCCATAATCCGGGTAATCAGTCCTAAGAGGCTAAAGAGACTAGAGCTTAATGTCGATAATTTGCTTTCTCAAAATTATGTCAATGATGAACTAGCAAAACACTACATTTGAACCCTGCACTCCTCATTCACTGTCAGATCCTTAGTCGATTATGTCACTAACTTAGCCGATATAAGGGCATAACTTGACAATATCTATTATCTACCTCGTCTTACTCTCTCTGGCTTAATCTCTAAATTTATTACCTTTCAAAAAGTTGCAACTTAAAAAAAATAGTTAGCAAATTTTCAGTTATTAACTAAAAATAATAATTAAATGTTCATCCAGTTATTAACTTTTAGTTACTAACTTGTCCACCTCTAGAAATACTAATTTTTCTTTGAACATGGATTTGAATTTTGAACCCCACACATACTGATCTGCGGTCTAGTATCTTACCGACATCGCTACTGGCTCCAGCCAAATGTTGATTCATCAACAATCCTATGGCACAAGTTGGCTTGTGGATTGCTGAGTCTTTTGATTTGGATAAGCTTGATATCTAAGCACTGATAGATGAATCAATTGACTCTCTTATGAATTCTGGCTGGAGATGTATATTGGCATTCCTTCTCTTACCACATGTATTCATTCTTATTTTATTATCATTTAGGAATTTTCAGATTCTTAATTAACGAAACATTTTGCAACCAATATCATCCTTTAAAAGTATGTTGCTAGACGAGTCGGAATAAATTTTGAACATAGAAATTTTAACTTGTTGATAATTGCATGTGTTCCTAGGAAGCAGTTTATACAGATTTATAAACTTTTTCTTAACTGCATGTATTACTAGAAAGTAGCTTATGCAGATATATTAACTTGTTGATAACAGCTTGTGTTCCTAAGATGTAGCTTGTAAGAAGTAGCATATGCAGATATGGCATAAAGAATTTTTGGTTAAGTGGCATCGAGTTAGAGGTTATAATTATATAGACATACTATGCGCTCATATTCCAGACTTACAGAGGTCTAGCTGCTACACTTGTTGTGGCCTTTGGTCACTGTGCTAAATTGGGTTGCTCATTTTCAAGTACTAAAGCTACTATGGACCATTTCATATGTTGATACTTTAAATATTAAAACTAAAATAAACAACAGTTTCTTCTCTCAGAAGAACATTAGCGACCAGCGGGCCTAGGATTTGAAATCCAATCGCAGTCAGGATCCTAGCTGATAATCGTCAGCTTAAAAAAACGTTATTGATTAATTGTTGTTCTCAGATTTTTTTCTGATTATTTTCTTTTTTAACAATACTTAACTGAAATCAGCAGTATGTCACTAACATATTCTCTTACATAGCACTCTTTTCTATGAGACATTGCTTCATAAACATTTAAGTTCCCAAGGACTTGATATTAAGATTAAGACACCGGTTACTATTTTTGTATTTTCAGAAGGTGCTGTGGCATCAGTTTTCTATGTGAACAGCACAGGGAAGGATGTTCCAGATTGTGGGCTGAAGCCAAAGAACCCTTGCAGATCAATTCGATATACCTTGGTACAGAGAGATAATCAGTCAGAAGCCACAACGGTGTATGTTAACAGTTCAGGTGTAGGTTTTAATAATGAAAGCGGTGAAGACTACATCTATATATGGTCTACAGTTACCCTGATATCAGTCGGAAATTCTCATACCACTATAACTTGTTCGCAGTCAACCTATAAACTCTTTAGCGTTGGCAGTCATAAGAAGGAAACCTGTGTGGAGAAAGAACAAGGAGGTAACTTGTGCACCAGTGACAAGACGGAGGCATCCTTAAAGCTGGATGGATTTGATATTCAGAGTTGTATCAACGCAAAAGATCCAACGTCTGGAGCTATACTCCTTGTAAATGCAACGTTGCGCTTGTTTAATTCAGTCATAAGAGGTAATGGCGTAGTGATCCATCATCCGCAGATTGATATCAATAGTTCATGCGCCTCCATTCAGCTGATTCTTCAAAATGTTAGTTTTATTCAAAATTTCATCTCTTCTCCTTTTGTCTCAGCCGTCTCACTTTACGGCTGCAACTCCACGTCAGTTCAGATTAATAATGCCTCGTTTGATACCAGTCCTATATCAATAAAGAGCGATGGAGATCTTAGCGCCGCTTTTATCGATGTAGACTTCACAGGTCAGCACTCCAAAGCATCGCTGATTGACATAACCCTAGCCCCTGATGATAATCATGTCAGCTTCTCTCGCTGTAATCTGTCGAACATGAGCGGCGCGACGCACAGTGCTTTCTCTTTGAGAGTGGAACAGGTTCCTCAAGAAGCCATTTCTGTTACCCTCACTGATGTCAACTTTTTGGGGAATAATAACAGTTCTGTGTCTGGTCCTGCCATTTCTGCAATATCGCGATTTTCCAACGAACCAGCCAATATAAATCTGAGTTTGAAAAATTGTCAATTTATTAGTAATTTGGCTTTTGATGATGGAGGAGCAATCTATCTGAGAAAGGTGAGAAACGTTAAATTTACTCGCTGTCTGTTTGTCAACAATTCGGCGTCAAATGGCGGAGCAGTGTGGAGTAGTGAATCGACGGATGTTACATTTCTGAATTGTCAGTTTACTGGAAATTCTGCTAAAAAGCAACACTACATCGCTTCCGGTGGCGCAATATCAGCGTCTCGTGGAGTATTCAGTATAACAGGCTGCAACTTTACTAACAATTCTGCTGGCTTTTCCGGAAGTGTCGGACATTTTTCTGACATAGAGGACATCAAAATAGTAGATTCCAGTTTCTTGGAGAATGAATTATTAAATCTCGTGGGAGTTTCACCTCAGAACAGTTTGCTGTTTATTTCAACGTCTGAGGCTTCTAATAGAAAACCAACCGTCACTTTACTCAGAAACCAGTTTGCGTCAGAAGGACTGAACTGTACTGATCACAGCTTGGTCATGCTGGTAGGCCAGATCAAAAATACTAATTCCAGTTTTTCATGTCCGATGGGGAAGACGGTTGAGCGACTAGTAGAGACTGCGGAAAACTGGAACGATCCGTTCAGCTATCTCAAACAGCAAGTCTGGTGTAAAACTTGTCCTTCAGATAGCTATACGATGAAACCTTCCAAGTCGGTCTTCATAGAATCAAACTCTGTTGAATTTGAGAATGATATCAGGGGAAATGTGTCAGAATGCCTTCCCTGTCCTCAGTTTGCCACTTGTGTTGATGGCTTACTGAAACCGTACGGTAACTATTGGGTGACTTACGATAGTGAAAGCCACGCCAAACTGACACTCTGCCCCGAGTCCTTGTGTCACAGAAACGTATCGTTAGGTATTCGTGATGCCGATACGTGTGAGACTGGACGCAAAGGAACAATGTGTACTCAATGTACTGATGATTACACTCATAAAATTCATTTAACCTCCTACACTTGTATTAAAAAATCTGCTTGCTTGTCCACAGCTTCTAATTATCTCTATATGATTGGATTTTCTTTTATTTTGGTAACTCTTCTGATATTGATTTATCCTTTAATTACCAACATGGGATATATTCTATGTATGAGAAAAACTCTATATGGCAGAAATCGCAGAGGAATTCTGTCGGATTCGTGTGACAGCGGCAGTGACCGAGTGACGGATGGAGAAAATACCGCCGAGGATGAAATTACTGCTGTCGACTTTAGCAACATGGACAACGAACGTAGACCAAATACTGACCGGCATGTTGATCTACGGCAGGAAGATGATGACGATGGAGAGGACGATGAAAGACCCAACGAGTTTCAGTATTTCAATTGTTTTCTCTCGTTAGTGTTCTTCTATCAGCTCTTACCCGTTGTGTATCCCAGAATGATTTCTCTGTTTGAACCATTAAACCGCCTGATGACAGTTCTTGTTGAAGTTCTTCGTCTTACCCCACCTCTGTCAGCTGTAATGAGTTGCCCTGTTTGGTGTTCGATATCAGCCAGCAGATACTTTTCCGGCGTGACAATCTACTGGATTGAAATAGTAGTGCTGTCGGTTTATTTCTTAGTAATGCACTTTTGCGCTAGCTATCAAGTTCGTAATACCCACTGCTGTGTACGGTTCAATTTGAACCGCATAAAGGTTTGTTTTTATGTTGCTGTTTTGTTTCTTCAGCTTTTCTCCTTTGTTCCATTAATTCAAATAACACTGGAGTCTGTCAATTGCTTAAAATTATATGACAAAATAATTGTTTTCGACGATGTTGAAACCAGTTGCTTTCAGCCCTGGCAGATTTTTGCAATTTTTTACTTTCTAATCCTACTGTTACCTCAAGCGGTAACTTTTGATATCGCCTCTAGAAGGTATATCTCTGACAAAATATCGCTGCGAGAGTATCTTGTATTAATTTTTATTCCGCTGGCTGCGCTAATTTGGCTTCCATTGAAATATATTGTGACTAAATTCAAGAGAAGATCTGCAGCATTTAACGGCGACGTGCTGCTACTCGTTCCTTCGTCAGTCCAGAGCAGAACTTCCGCCAGATTTCAGTCCATTCTCCAGAACATTGTCATCACTCAGGTAAAGCGAGATCTGCTCAACACTATCAAACCCATTGGATCATTATCCGAGATGCTATGCGGAATTGTTGTCATCGTCTTCTGCGGAAGTCTTCTGAAATCCTATCCGACTATCCGAGCCTCTCTGGTAACTTTCTTACTGTTCTGTATCTTAATCAGACACGCTGCATCTCAACCATTCGGCAATTCAGCGGTGAATAGATTTCATTCGGTTGTTCTGGCTTGCTCGACTCTTCTGAGCGGCTGCAGCCTCTGCGAGTCTGCTCTCTATGAGTATAGCTCAGGGGGCGTGGCAGAGTCTCGATTGATGAGATCATTTGATGTGTTCTACTACTTCTTATCATTTCTGCCGCTGATCATCAGTTTGGCTGTTGTGCTGCGTCGAGCAGTCTACCAGCTGTGGCAGAAATGTCGATCTAAGTAGATGTAGACTTTGGACTGATTATCTGGATT
>CAJHZI010000282.1:0-80000 GCA_905160935.1 Enchytraeus crypticus | reverse complement strand
AGTAATTTTAATCTGAGTTATGCTCTTTTCACCGAGTGATATCACGAGATGATATGTAAGCTTTTAGTTAACTTGTTTTAGATTTTGCCGTTGAATTAAAGTAGTTGAATTAGAATACGCCGAAATAACTTAATGAGGACCTGCTACTAAATATATCTTAACAACATGTAGTTTAAAGAATTAAGCGCCTGCTATTTACCCAAGATAGTTGTTTTTCACGACTACGATACAATTAATACATTTAGACTTGATGTAAAAGATGTTTCCCAGTGTAGAGTCTGGATTGTTTGAAGAATAGACCAACTGATGACTGAGCGTGTAGTAGAAGGCGACTAATGCACTAAGATTCAAACCAAAGTCATAAAAGGCATTAGATTGGTGTGCGCATAGACTCCAGAAACTGCTACAAAATTTAAAAAATCGAAGAGATTAAAGAGGAGTGACTGATGGTATGATATACCCGAGAGAGAGAGAAGCGTAGTAGGTCTATTCATATCTCGACCCTAATTAAACTGAGCATAAAAGGAAGAAGATGATGATGAGACTTGATGTAAAAGGGTTTGATTCAAGAATGGCTCGCAGAGTGTGGCCATGCCACGTGACTTGGGTTTGATGATCAAATCAAGCAAAACGTTGAACCTTACAAAGTGTGCGATGATATTTCCAGGATCATAACAACACTGAGCTGTTTGAGGTTCGGAATAAATCAGAGTTGAAATATCAACCTGCAGTTATCACACTAACAACAACTACTCGTACATTTCAATGATATCTGACACAACGCAGAAGCTTACACAGCAAAGCTCATTCAGATTGATACAGGAAAATATACACGTACAGTCAAATTCATATCAATAATAAACTTACATGTAGTAAAATTGAGTCAAAGTTAACGTTAGTTTCATCTCTCGAAAGCGATATATCAGTGACGGGGAGCCCACGATTTGAACCCCGCGCGTATACTGATCCGTCGTCGGATGTCTTACCTACATCGCCACTGATTCCAGCCTGGTGTTAGTAGCAGCCTTTGTAAAGCTTCCTAATGATAAATTTACTGTCACTCATTAATTTAGACAGTTTTAAGTGAAAGTATAACACATTGTAAGAAATTTATTTACGATTTAAATGATATAAGATGTATTAGATGCTAACATTTAGACTTCGAAAAATGTTAAATGTTTATAACAGAACGTCTATAGCTATCTATGTGCTCTTCTCATGGCTGTCTCAGCCCAAAGTTCATCCTAAAGTAATGATTCTGAGGTGTTTTGTTGTTGCTGCTGTTACTAACGTTGGTGTCTGTGGTAACGTTGCTATTGACTACCTCGATGCTACTACTCTCGCCTCTGTTACCGCTACCCTTGTCGTTCGAATCATCTGAGTTCGGTGCAGTCCACTTAGCTAGCGTAAGACGCTTTGTGTTTACTGTAATTTGCCTCTGTTTGGGTAGGGCTGGTTTTCCTTCTTGCACAACAGGAGTGATCGTTGTAATCTCAATGCACGGACAACATTTCAGTAGGAGATTTTTCCACCCGTCTCTGACTTGCTTCTCTCTGACGTTGAGGAAGAGGAAGATTAGGAACCCCTGGAGAGAGTTGAGGAGGCAGAAGAGATAGTGCATGGCCGTGGTGAAGTGAGTGCAGGTGTCTACAGCAAGAAATGCCGTTAACCATGACAGTCCTAAGCATAGCAACGCCAAAACAGTACACGATTAAAATTACTAATGAATTCCTGGTATTCAGATGTCTTAACAATACATGGTTTAACGGGCTAAATTATAGATTGAGTAATAGAAAACAGCTGATTAACAGTGCCCTATTGATTGTCCCTATTATTCATCTTTAAACGTACATTGGGTAAACAGGATTGTTTTCCCAGGGAATGACGCCCCTGCCCAGTAAATATTAGTCGAAGCTGAGGAAGGCACAGAGGGCCCACCTCGTCGTAAGCAGAATCCTCCAAGAAAATGGTATACAACAACAAGAATGGGTATTGCTAGATGATTTAAAGTTACACTCAAATGTAGACACAAAGAGGAAAACGGTATATATATATATATATATATGCATATATGAATTTTTTGTGTTAAATTATTGTGCTTATTAAGGCATTAACTACTGTCAAAAAATATTTAACATTAGTCCGGGCACGCAGCTTACTGTTAACTGTATCTTAAAACATTTGCCATTATCATCTATTGGACTTGGTGATCGAAGGGGCAAAATATTGCCATTTCTGCAGTCATTTTTATAACTAATTCATTTATTTAATTTTCTAGAATTAAAAAAATATTGTTATAGCATTCATAGGTTTTATATTACTTTAACATATACATATAAAATATTATAACTAGTGGCCCTGTAGAGGAAACCGTAGAGAAATTGTAATATTATTATCCTATAGAATAAATCAACAAATCATAATATTAAAACCATAAGCCTAATTCTACTAATGCAATAGCCTACATACTATAAAAAACATAAGCCTACTACTACCAATGCATTAGCTTACATAATATCAAAACCACTAGCCTAATCCTACTAATGCAATAGTCTAAGCCTATATAATATCAAAACCACTAGCCTAATACTACTAATGCCATAGTCCAAGCCTATATAATATCAAAACCACTAGCCTAATACTACCAATGCAATAGTTCAAGCTTATATAATATCAAAACCACTAGCCTAATACTACCAATGCAATAGTCCAAGCCTATATAATATCAAAACCACTAGCCTAATACTACTAATGCAATAGTCCAAGCCTATATAATATCAAAACCACTTGCCTAATACTACTAATGCAATAGTCCAAGCCTATATAATATCAAAACCACTAGCCTAATACTACTAATGCAATAGTCTAAGCCTATATAATATCAAAACCACTAGCCTAATACTACTAATGCAATAGCCTACCCATAACAATGAAGGAGCAGACTCCGAGAAGAACTTGGAATTTGATGAGCTCCTCTTTCTTCTGTGTGCTACGGACCTCCAATCTGTCACAGGTCACGCTCTTTATGACCAGCACAAACAGGACGAGGTTTGTTATCATTATGAGACCCAGTGGTAGTAGAAATGCGGCGTAAAACGCCTCCCTTGCAAGCCAACAACTACAAACAAAAATGCATTTGTAGTTATCTCTCTAGACCTCTCTCTCTCTCTCTCTCGCTCTTAGTGCTCTGCCCCCTGGCAGGTCCATGATATATAAGGCCTTCAATCATCTCTGTCTTCCGCTTTCCTCTTCATGTCCACGTACGGGTGGATCTTGAAATCATCTGACATAATATATCATTATTCTTGTATAGGAATATATATATATATAATATATCATTAGTCTGCTTTTATCACTATATATTATGTAGGAATAAATGTAGTCGTCGAATCTACAGAAAAGTAGTACCGTAATATATTTAGTTCTATCATTCGAAAAATATTTCAATAACCGACGCTATTGAATAAAAAGTACAAGACAGTTAGGTCTAACAAAAACTGAATTATTTTGTGATATTATCAAATGAAGATATTAAGTCTATTGTTAGGACTGAAATTTAGAAACCAGTTCTAATGAAATAATAAATTGAAGCTACAAAATATTGTAAGTTTTGTAGTCCTATATATAGCACTTTCTAAATTAATTAAATTATGATGTCGACTTAAATTAGGACGTCGTTAATTAAATACTCACTATCTCTCAGGTCCTCTGAACTGTTTAACGTCTATAGCAGCTACCAGACCCACGATTAATGCTGGACAAACTGAAAAAAGCATCGAACAATACTATGTATGTCTCATAAAACATAAATTTAATGCATTTAAATTAAGCATCGCAATTTGCTTCATAACTTGGGTTCATAGGCTTCTTAATATGCGCTCGAGATTTGTGGTAATATAATTAACTTTTCAATATCTATACCGTCGCCTTATAATCGCAACGTAAGGGCCAGCTTTTTAGTTTTGTGAAATTTGTCCATTAAATGGATAATTAACTTATAATTCAGTGGATATTCTAACGAATAATGTAACGGATTGGTTAAAGTAATTGGCACAACTAATATCACATAAGTCATGAGTTCGAATTACAGCCAAATCATCTCTGAGTGTCCTTAAAGACACAGGAAACCGCAATGTAATTGTGAGTTTTAAATGCAGCACGATATTAAATTGATAGATATTAGCGTAAGCTAATTATTTGGAATATAATATTACACCGAATGGACATTATTTACTACATTACAGATAATCTAATAATATGAAATCACAAAACTGTTAAAACATGATGACTATTATAGCAACCACATCTTAATTAATTGGGTAGACAGGATAGTTTTCTCAGGGAATGACGCTCCTGGCCAGTAAATGTTAGTCGAAGCTGAGGAAGGCAAAGGGGGCCCACTTCGTCATAAGCAGAATCCCAAAGAATAATGGTATATCATGTTAGATGATTTAAAGTTCCACTGGTATGTAGACATGAAGAGAAAACGGAAGACAGAAAAGAATGGAGACGTTATATGTCATGGACCTGCCAGTGGGCACTGCACTAAGAGAGAATGAGATAGAGAGATCTTAATTAAAGATAACTTACTCCAGGCTGGTATGGTTGTCTTGTACATGAAGTGCGAGGAATACGTGTCGAATACTTTAACGAACTTGAGATACTGCAGGACTCCCTCCACGAGCATCCAGCCGAAGGACACGAGCAGGAAGTACTGGAGTAGAGCCGCTACAAGCATACATCCCGCCCTCGTCCCCGTTCTGTCCACACCCCCTATAACGATCAGGTCTACGGCGAGAAGAGATATAGAGAGATGTAGTAACACCAGCTGCGATCTACTGCGTCGTTTGTCCTGCCATAGTCTGTGTATAATAATAATAATAATAATAATAATAATAATAATAATAATAATAATGATAATAATAATAATAATAACAATAACAATAATAATAATAACAATAATAATAATAATAATAAGGGTTTAACGTCCGTTTCCTCATTCAGGGATGTGAAAAGTGTCAGGGACGTCCCCAGCAGCACACATCACTACAGATCAATTCACCCAGACCAATCTGCAAAAGAAATATGCTGAAGAGCAGTAAGGTCCTAAACGAAAGCCAGTCCAGCATTTGTAGCATATTAGAGGATTAACACGGCATTTGTAGCATATTATAGGATTAACACGGTATTTGTAGCATATTAGAAGAATATTAGAGGAATAACACGAAATTTAAGCACTCCTGTTTTGAAAATGCCGCCGTTTTCGAATCTATAGGATATTAAAAAATTATCCCACATCTGAGTGACAGTATTGACCACAATCCTATCTGGCTGGAGCCACTGGCGATGTCGGTAAGATATTCAACCGCGGATCGGTATGTCCGGGGTTCAAATCCTGGGATCCCCCGTCACTGACATCGCTTTCGAGTGAGGAAACTGACGTTAGCTTTAGCTTTATCACCTTTGTTACTATTTTAAAATTTTGAAGCAGCAGAAAAAACTAACAACGGAAATTAAATGTAGACAATTTAGCAATTTCGTCAACATTAAAATTATACTCTCTCTCTCTCTCTCTCTCTCTCTCTCTCTCTCTCTCTCTGTAACAATTCTAATTATATGAATGTAACGTTCTTTAATGTCTGCGATCTGATATTGAAAATATTTACACATTAACACACTCACCTGAAAGCAAGATGCGAGAATATTGTCAACGTTAGTCCAATGATGGAAAACACCAGACCAATGATTGACAATGCATTCAGCACTGGATCATTTCCCTCGTATCCCTGTGGAAGTAATAGTAATACAATAATACTAATAATTGTTTAACGCCCGTTTCCTCATACAAGGAAGAGGTTAGGGACGTCATACAACATAACCTTATTGAATTAATTAGGCATACGCAAAGAGAATAATAGATCAAATTTTTGAATTAAAATGTTATAAGTTATATGAACTATTTTAAACAATATCCTTCTCTCACTTTGTTTTAAGGTGTATCATCCTAATTCACTTATAATGCCTTTTTACCTCATATAAATAAAAATAAAAATAATAATGATTTAACGTCCGTTTCCTCATACAAGGATGATGTCAGAGACGTCCCCCATCACATGTCACTACAATCGATTCCCCTCTAACAATCTAAAAAATACATGTAAGTATTAAATTGCTGTGATCAATGTTGTCATGGACGACAGTAGCACTCTAATTCCACTGTTTTTGTTAAATTTGCCTATTGTCTTTTTAAAACTTCGACAATTAACGTAAGTCTGCTACGCGAACGTTGGAGTTCCAATTTAAAGAACGTCAAATTAATTAGTAAGAACTGAAAATCTTGTAGAGAAGTCATAATTCTAGATCATGTATAGACTATTGTCTTATTTTAAAAGGAAAACTTTACCGCGATAACTGCAAAATTCGTAAGATGTCTACTGTAGCAGACGAACTGTCCTACTTCTTCCGGTATACTTTGATTCGTCTGCACGTGTTTATCAGACCAAAACCAAGTGGATGATTTTTCATCGTGATCCCAATATGCGCAGATGTTCTTCAAATTCTTAGCAATGTTCTTTGTCTACAATAGAATAAAAAATTAATAGTTAATATATAGGCCCAGACTATGTTATTTGCTGATGCCTTTATTGATGTAGAGAATGTTTTCATATTAAGTAGCTTTGCTATTTAACACTTTGAAATCTTGAGTATTCTATACCCTAATAGCAGGACATATTATGCTAAATATTGATTAACGTCAATGAAATTATTTTTGCTGAATTATAGAAGTAATATAAAAATGTGACAATTTTCTAGTAGTCAAAACCCAAACTGAATTAGCACGCTGATATGTATTCAGAGCACTGCAAATTCGAAATAAAATCTATTGAATGAAAACAGTAGTTCAAAGTAAATTACTAAACTGTATACTTAGCAATAATTACGAATATACGTTGTAATATTGAGCAACATTACCTTAAACACGATCTTAATCGGGTCTTTTAACTTATTGACCGATATTCCGCTAATTGTGGCTGAGATTATGACACTATCAAGAGAACTATATTGAAATTCGCTCCTCTTGTTGCATCCACTTTCAGATGAAACTGGAAAAAGAGTAGAATTTCTGTGCACAGTGAAGCTTATTCTTATAGGAGCTTGACCTGGACCTTGTTTCTTCCCTAATTCTCCGGGAAGTAGTAAGCCTAAAAATTGGCAAGCGTTAAATTAGTTAATATATGCTATTACATTAAAGACTAGTAAAATTTAACATTTTCTTTTTTACTAACATTTAACATTTTAACAACGATATAAAAACTAGAACCAAACCAACGTCAAAAAAGGCTGGTGAGCGCCTAGGCTACAGAAATTGCTACAAAACTTAAACGAATGGATTTAAAGTCTATTCGTATCCTGACCCTGGTTAAACTGGGACTTAAGGGAAGATTATGATGATGATGCCTGGCATTTAACATTTACAGAACATGAAATTTGGCTTATAGGCACTCTAGTAGTCTAACATAGTAGCGTTGGAATCATTCATTATACATGTAGCTTAAGAAGTATACATGACGGCATATAATTAGCGTTCAACGCAACAATACTACAAGTAACCGTCACGTAAATTCTTAAATTAAAATTATATTAAAATATTATTGTATTAAAATTGGTTAGAAGATATATAAAAAATTGCAAGGTTTTCAGTTTTTAATGAAATTTAATATGTGATAAAAAGCAGAGAGACAGAGAGAGAGAGAGAGAGAGAGAGAGACAGAGAGAGAGAGAGAGAGAGAGAGAGAGAAAGAGAAAGAGAAGGAGAGGGAGAGACAGAGAGAGAGACAGAGAGAGACAAATACAAAGATAGAGAGAGAGAGAATGATTAGGATTATCGTTTCCTATAACTATAATTCTGTATGCATGTACGCATCAACAATTGCTATAAGAACTGAGGTAGTTGTCCATACTTTGCACAAGTTCACTGTTGGTAAGGGCTTCCTCTGACAGTATGATAGCTGCCTCAGCTGTTCTCAGGTCACTGACCTCCATCAGCTGATTATAGAGCAATAGGCCACTAGACCCGCTAGTCAGCCCTGCGCCATACACCTGGTTAACTGAGGTTCGATCCGCAACTAACACGTTAACGTTGCTACCACTAAGGCTTAACTGACCCGATGAATCCAATTGTACATTTTCAGCAAATATATCCATAGCAGCTACAATCCTGTGCAATTTAAAAACAATCAGATTTTAATAAATAGCGGTTATATTCTAAAAAACATTATCAGTTGTGAATAATGTCTGCACTTTACGGAAAATCGCATTTCGATAATATATCTTATTCTATGTATTTCATCTATGTATTTTTTATTCAATTTATTTATTAATTATTAATTATTTTACTTTTAATTTAGTTTACTCCATCCCTTTGCCTTTCAATTCTCCATCAAATTTAATTTAACGTAAGCGTTTAAAAGCAGCGAAAACTGTCAACAATAACATTCCTAAAATACGTTTGCTATTATTAGGTCTACTATTATTTAAATTCGATTAATTGTGACAACCTGGATGGGGCGTTGTTTTGCTCTTGGGCCTTCAACAAGGTACTCTCCTCGACACGACCAATATGATCTATGATTGAGATTAGAGCATAGCCCACCTGACACAACATGACACAACGGCAATTTATATGTGACAAAATGAAAAATGTCAACAAATTATTTAATTACATTTTATCTGACAGAATTGTCATATGTAAATGTGAATATAAATGAAATTCTGACAGCTTTACTGCTGCACAAACAATTGCTGCGATCTAAAGAAACAGAAAAACGGATTTAAGCAATAATTCACTACAGCAAAAGCCAAATAAGGGATACAATGGTTGGCAATATGCTGGTATGTGATTCCTCTCTCCCTCTCTCTCTCTCTCTCTTTCTTTCTCCTCTATCTCTCTCTCTTTGTATATCTCCAGGGCTCTTTCAAGGTGCTGGGCCAAGGCACAGTTTTATTGATATCTACGAACAGTTCAGAAGGAGCACACCAGTGATCTAAAAATTGATCACATCACATTAACTAAGCCTTACCACACTTTACTGTAGACTTCAGCTTCAGCTTATGAAAATTTCGGAATATGTAAGTGCCATTTGTGGCCTTTATCTCCGTTCATGCGCTGATGCTGTTTGTGTATAATTGTAAAGTCCATGTTTGTGACATGCGTATGATAAATAAATAAATAATAATAATAATAACAGTAATAATAATAATAATAATAATAATAATAATAATTTGACTTATTTGCTGATTCTCCATTGACTTCGTTTATTCTGCTTAGTCATCTCTCCCGTCAAGCGCAGTTTACACTTGGTCTAATCTTCAAGTCTAGGGGCACAACACGAGGAGTAGGGGATCCACGATTAACCTAGCATTACTCATGCTCTTACCTAGCAGATCATTATATATAAGCTAGCGGCCTACAAACTATTGTTTACAATTGAATGTATCCGGATGGTATTATAACAGTATGAGCCCAAACGCTACTTTTCGCTTCGCACGTTTTAATTGGTCAGCAATAATTACCGTGTAGGAAGTATTTAGTACAAGTCGCGGACAATCATTTAAAACTACGACCTACGTTGAACGAATGCAGCATTTTGCTACGTTTATTAGTTTCAATGTAGTTAACGCACTTTTACAGTGTTCAGTTCAAGTTGAATATGCACCTATCACCCACTATAAACGGTGCTTAAAAAGTGAATACTGTACAATGCTTGTTATTATTGAAAATATTATTAGACCATCTGTATATCATGGGCATATTTATATAGATATATCAAGTTACATTCTATTACTTTCGCAGACATATAAATTGAACATTAACCACATGAATGTATGAGCTTTCGAGTGCATATGCGTGTGTATATATGTATATTTACTTGTATGCGCGTATGTGTGTATAGGTGTATACTTTAATCAATCAATCAATAAGAATTTAACGACCGGTTCCTCGCCATAAGGCAATGTCAGGAACGTACTTTACTTTATACTTTATGTAGATATATACACCGCCATTGGCAGGAGACAATGGCGATGTCGGTAAGATATTCTACAGCGGAGCAGTATGTGCGGGGTTCAAATCCTACGTTAACATTAGTTTTACTAGTTTTTTATACCGTGGCTGGTATTTGAGGCAACTCTGCGATATTGTCGATGACATTTGCGGAAAGAATGAGATCAGCAGCGTTCAACAGCTCTGGTTGTCTCGTTAGATTGGATAGGTCACTCGCTACTGACGCTACGTTTTCCTCAACAATCCGTCTCTGAAATAAAATAACGCATTTCAGAATGAACTTATCTGCTGATTCAAGATTTGTTACTAGCATAATACTGAAGTGTTACTGTTAACCTTTAGATTCCACGGTGCACTGTATTTTTTATATACAATGCACATACATGCATATACATGCACATACATGCACTGTGTGCACATATGCAATTAGAAACATCCATAGAATTCCATTGAACCACCTCATATAGCGCTTTTGAGTCGCAATGTGAAACTTAGGTAAAATGAAGCTGTGAACAAGGTTAGAGAAGAAATAATAAATTTCAATCCAATCGCGGCCAATTTTGCTTTCATTATTTCTTATGCTTTGTGTGATTTATTTACAGGATTGTTTTACAAATTTCAATGACTTTAACGCAACAAAAGTATTTATTAAGCATCACGATAAATCTATTTGATAAGGCTCAATTGATAAATCTATTTGATAAGACTCACCTGATAAATCTACCTGATATGGCTTCATTGATAAACTCATTTGATAAGGCTCAATTGATAAATCAATTTGATAAGACTCACCTGATAAATCTACCTGATATGGCTTCATTGATAAACTCATTTGATAAGGCTCAATTGATAAATCTATTTGATAAGGCTCAATTGATAAATCTATTTGATATGACTCACCTGATAAATCTACCTGATATGACTCTATCCCTATTCGAGCCTCATCATCAGTTTTCAATCTGGTCCTAAGAAACTTAAATTCTGATGAAAATACCTGAGCTAGGTTTCTGAGCTCAGAAGTTACTGGGCTTTCTTCTGATGGTTCCCTAAGATCTTGACTGCATTCGTTTATTTTCTCTATTATCCAACTTCCGCCAGTTTTAAATGAACCGATGCATTTTCCTATTGCTAGTGGCGTTCTCTCTAAAATGCAATGCAAAATTTCAAATGCAAAAAATATAGACGTATTCGATAATAGTAATTGCGAAAAACAAAAAAGAAATGAAAGCAACTTATTGGCTTACGAAGATCAACATGTTAATTACATTACATTAAATTTAGTCCTCGCAAACTTTGGTAATACTCAAGTTCAGATTTGGGAAAACTGAAGTACTGTCAGGAAGTATGATGCATGAGCACGTCAGATCAGACAAATCTGATGCATGGGCACGTCAGATCAGACAAATCTGATGCAGGAGTACATCAGATCAGACTTGTCTGATGAAAGACTACGCAAGAGAAACAAATAGCAGAGAGATTTATGGTGAACATTTGAGTTTCAATATTTAATTATTTAAAGCACCCCTCTAGAATTGCACATTCTGATAGCTTGCCAAATGTGTGTCTAGAAAATTTCGCATAAAACAAGAATTCAAATTTATGACACAAACCAAATGGACACATTTCTCGACTCGGCCACGAATGTATTTCTGCTACGTCACTGCTCGGAGGAAGTGGAATTGATGGAAAGGTAAACGACACTCCAGAAACACCGAACCTTTCTTCGCCACAAGCGTCTGCAAAATTCAGATATTCATGAAATATGTTAACCTTAATATTATATTGCCTAGGTATGCCTAAATTTGGATTATGTTTAACTTTCAGCGAATAAAGAGATGTTTAATCCAAAAGAACCTCCCAATCGTTGTATAATTAAATTTAAGAAACGGACTCACTACTCTGATTGTCTCAGGCATATCCTGCTGTTGCTGGAAATGGAGTCATCATCATCTTCCCTAAAATCCCATTTTAACTAGGGTCGGGATACGAACAGGTATGATCTATTCGTTTAAGTTTTTGTAGTAATTTCTGGAGCCTAGGCGCTTACCAATCGAATGCTCTTTCTGATGTTGGTTAGGATCTAGTTTTTATGTCGATATTAAAATGTTAAATGTAAGTAAAAAGTAAATGTTAAATTTTACTATATTTGTAGTAACATATACTAACTAATTTAACGCTTGTAATTTTTAGGCTTACTACTTCCCGGAGAATTGAGGAAGACGCAAGGTCAAGGCCACGCTCCTGAATTGTGGAAAAGTTTCAACTTTTTACTTTGTATATGGTACATTTTCGTCGTCATCATCATCATCATATTCCGTTGAATCCCATTTTAACTAAGTTCGGGATTTACAAATATTTTGTAGTAATTTTTGAAATCTAGGCACTATCATACAGAAGGCCCTTTTTGACGTTGGTTTGGATCATAGTGCTTTGCCGTCTTTTAAGACACGTGCATTCCACGGTTGGTCCTCTCTTTAGTAACCCCGACACAACACGACCATATGGGGCACTTTCAGTAAAAATATAAAAATATTTCCTTAAAGTATCAACTATTATGGTAGGCTCTTTTGTATTGTTATTTGTTTATCTAACTACATGCACGTTCCTATTGTTTGTATAATCTGTCCTGTGATGAACAAATATACGTTACTAAACGAGAACTAGAAAACTACATTACAAATGAATTGTCTCACCTGAACGAAATATTTCGAAGTTAAAATCCCTGGAGTTGACAGTCTCAGAGAAATTCTCTGATAGAACATGCTGACGGAGATGGGAGTGGATGACTCCGGCTTTGAAGGAACTTATAGCCTCACTTCTTCCCGCCACCACAATCTCGATGTCGTCGATGCTGCTGCTGTTGATATCTACGAGCCTTGAGGTTTTTCTTAGATCGGTTAGCCAGTCACAGTACGCGCTGACTTGCAGAATAATGTGGCTGGAATTGTTCGCTATTTGTCTGCAAAATATGAAACGAATATCACTTTGTCGCAAGTTCATAACACAGGTGTTGAAGCCGACTCAGATGTTTCATAGTCTATTATACGTTTAACAAAGTTTACTTTTCTATTTTTTCTAGCACATTTTTGTTTTAATAAAGCTTTAAAAGCTTTATTAGCAACGAACGATTATTTCTGTCATGAAGTATCATAGAATAAATGAAGTTTATTTTAGGATAAAGTCACGATGCAGAAAAATATTACGCTAATGAATAAATCTATCTTATATTACATCATAATATACTTATCATCATCATCTTTTCCCTTGAATCCAGTGGAACTAAATATACTGTATACCAATATACTGTAAATTTACACTCTCATAAATTCATAATATACTATATACCAGTGTACTACAGTATGCTATAAACTATATATTCATTCATTTAGTACCTCACTGCATCGATGGTATATTCTATTTTGCTGTTTGAGGATATCTGAGGTATTTTATAGAAAGCTGTAGCGAGAAAATCCCGATATGCAGTCTCGTAGGGACTCTGAGATCTCTCCTGTGACTTGTAGTGGACACTGTCTCGTTGTAGATACCGTCCAACCAACCCTGCGCCCACGTTATTTATCAGTGGCAGGGTGTGCACTGTGAGGTTAGCCCGCATTGTAGCCACTCCTGCGAACCATATATATATATATATATATATATATATATATATATATATATATGTGTGTGTGTGTGTGTGTGTGTGTGTGTGTGTGTGTGTGTGTGTGTGTGTGTGTGTGTGTGTGTGTATACATATATATATCTATGTATATATATATTTATATATATATATACATATATATATATATATATATATGTATATAATTATATATGAATATATATATGCATAATTATATATACATATGTACATATAATATATATATATATATTATATATATATATGCACACACACACACACATATATATATACTGTATATATATATATATATATATATATATATATATATATATATATATATATATATCAAAAAAGAAAGAGAAAGAGTCGTTACAGATAGACATCTAAATTATTTGAATAATGTTAAATAGCAAAGTCAATGGAGCGAAATGAAACCTGTGAAGGTGACGTGAGCCGGTTTAGATCTGACTCTTTTAAACTCTGGGTGAACACCCCAAACCTCACAACTGTAGGAACCCTGCAATCCATCCAGATATCTCGCCCTCGCTTTCTGAATACTACTATCATTAATGTGGAACGTAAAGCCTCCCAGACCGTTATCAATGTAGAATCCATCTTTAATCCAGATAACAGGAAAATCCGGATGGTAGTTCTCTGCTGCACATGTCAGGAAGTTAGAACCGGATGTTATAGTTGGACGAGGGATACTGGTCCTGTTTTCTGGATCCTGTAGAATGGATGGCGAACCTGAAAAGAAGATGTTTAGATTAAATTATTTTGATAAACGAAGAAAATATGGGTATCTAAGGGATTGAAAATATTTAAGGGATTGTGAGTCTAGTTAGGTTAGGTTAGGCTCTAAGAGATTATGAGTCTAGTTAGGTTAGGTTAGGCTCTAAAGGGTTGTGAGTCTAGTTAGGGTAGGTTAGGCTTTAAGAGATTGTGAGTCTAGTTAGGTTAGGTTAGGCTCTAAGAGATTGTGAGCCTAGTTAGGTTAGGTTAAGCTCTAAGGGATTGCTTTGCAGACATGTAGTATATAGAAACATAGAAATTACGAAAATTAGAGACTAGGGATGCTGAGATTATTTCGTACAGTATTCAGATGCAGTAATGAATCAGAAAACTAAGTTAAAGTTAGTTGTATAGCTGCACGATTACGCATTGTAAGTGCTTTTTGTTACATATAAATATTCATTATTAACACTACTCGTATACAATTAGAAGTTAACCTTTGAATGGAACGTTTCTTTTGTAACTCTTCGTCATACAGATAAATGGTAGCGGCAAAGAACATGATGTCATTCTTAGACTGAACTGTTTTGGAGTAGAGTTATATCTAGCTGACACACAACTTCCAAAAGTTATATCAGGGTGACCGGGATCCCAAATGTAACTACCCAGAGAATTAGATTGCATAGGATAGTCTCTGTGACATTGTCAAATATTATAAGGTATATATTGATAATACAAAAATGCACGTAATGCATGTCTAACGTATAACTGCACACATCTAAATAGCAACATTAAGAAATAAATGCATATAAATATATATGCATATGCATTGGTACGTATTGAGAATGTATAATAGGTATGAGTAAATATAGGTAACATAGCGATCGAATAATAGTTCTATTAATAATATACATGTACATATTATTAGAATAATATGTATTGGCTGGTGCTTGAGTTGATAGCATTCTAGCCTAGTAAACATGAGGACACGGGTTCAAACCCAGTTAATCGTCGCTGACAGTATACTGGTAGTATTGAAACAAACGTTAAACATTGATTAAATCCTATTAAAATTAACTATTTATAGGATGAAAATATTCATTGATAGCCAAATATCGAAATAATATCTATCAATCAATAAGAATTTAACGTCCAGTTCCTCGCCATAAGGCAATGTCAGGGTCGTCTCTTGTAGACTCTACACAACAGGCGACAAAGCAAACACGATGACGACTGAGTATATAAAGTCCACAAGAGAAAGCGAGATCAAAACAGTGCAAGCCTAAGATCTAATATGCAGGCAAATAATATTAAATTTTAATAGGCAAAATTCATAAAAGGTGTGAAAAAAACGCAATTAGGTCTACGGCGAAATGATCAAGTATGTTGATATCTATCAGAATTTAGTCCATTTTCCGTGTATCCAGTCCTGTGAATGTACGAGATTTTACTCAGATCAGCGCGGCTGGAATTCGAATACACGAAAGTTCAGTTCACGTCAAGATCTATCATTTAAAACTCAAGGAAGCTATCACTACGCTACTGAGACATTTAATTAACTGTGCAACTTGCAGACACGATTTACTACCTATCGTTTGTCTGACAAATTGCCGATAAACAAAAATTACTAAATATAATAACATCCGTTAAATCCAATTAGAAGACCCAGCGTGAATGCTGCGAGATAGATAGATAAATAGAGTGCGTCAATCAGTGAATAATAATTGAATTTCTGATAGCTAATAGCGACGAAATATAAGTGATTAAAACTAATTTTGTATGTAATATCGGCCTCATCTTCCCTTGAATCGCAGTTTGGTCAGGGCCGGGTTTCGTAAAATTGTATAGCAATTTCTGAAGTTAAGGCACTCACCAATCGATTGCCCTTTCTGACGTCGATTTGGTTCTTAGTGCTTTGTCGCCTTTTAAGACACGTTAAATCTATCGTTGGTTTATTCTTCACCAATCCAGACTCAACAAGGATTTTTTATATGTAAGATATGATATATTTTGAAATAAAACTTTTCAAAACACAACCCGCCTGACTAATTTACAGAACAGTTGTGCATCCTGTAGGCTACGTGATACAGTAAATAGATAGTGCGGCTGTGGTAATTAAGCTAGCTATGTTAGTTACGCATAACTAAGTAGAGATATCATAGATATTCCATGGAAGTGCCCGATGAGCTACCCGGATGAGCTGGAAGTGCTAAAAGTTCAAGATATTCTAGGTTAATTGCGTTCTCGTAATTGTTTTAATTTAGGGTCAAAATAATAAGCCTGAAAACATTTATTTGTTATTTCTACATAATATATATATATATATTAGCGCATGTGTGTGCGTGTAGGAGTTGATTGAGTCATTGAATAATTATATTCAGAACAGCCATTGGGTCATTACAGTCATAACAGTCAGAACAGTCATTTAATCATTACAGTCAGAACAGTCATTTGGTCATTACAGTCATAACAATCAGAACAGTCATTTAGTCATTACAGTAAGAACAGTCATTGAGTCATTACAGTCAGAACAGTCATTGAGTCATTGAAGTCAGAACAGTCATTCAGTAATGAGTAACTACAGTTAGAACAGTCATTGCGTCATTATAGTCAGAATAGTCATTGAGTCAATACAGTCAGAACAGTCATTGAGTCATTATAGTCACTACAGTCAGAACAGTCATTGAGTCATTACAGTCAGAACAGCCATTGAGTCATGAGTCATTGCAGTTAGAACAGTCATTGCGTCATTATAGTCAGAGCAGCCATTGAGTCATTATAGTCAGAACAGCCATTGAGTTATTGAAGTCAGAACAGCCATTGAGTTATTATAGTCAGAACAGCCATTGAGTTATTATAGTCAGAACAGCCATTGAGTCATTATAGTCAGAACAGCCATTGAGTCATTGAAGTCAGAACAGTCATTGAGTCATTGAAGTCAGAACAGTCATTTAGTCATTACAGTCAGAACAGTCATTTAGTCATTATAGTCATTGTAGTCAGAACAGTCATTGAGTCATTACAGTCATTGTAGTCAGAACAGTCATTTAGTCATTCAGTCAAAACAGTCAGAAATGCTCATGACGACGTCGTATGAAGATACAAAAGTTTAACTTTACATTTTAATGATTTAACTGTAAACGTTTTTACTCTAAACTGCAAACTGAAATTGTTTTGGCTGTACACAATCTATGAATGTATCACAATATGTATGATTGTATAACAGACCCGGTAAAAGGTTGAGGCACGTCCCATTCCCACCATAGAGTTCCCTCGTCGAGGTGACCTCCAACCCAAATAGCGGAATCTTGAACGACAACAATGCGTAAGGAAACTCAGCAGGTATGAAAGTGCTTTAATTACGAGACATACTCCGCTATGTCCATCGATTGTGTTAATCAAACATTGGTATATTAATTTATACATTTAAATTTATACATTTGCATTTCCACAAAGACCCACTCATATGTGGAAATGAAGAGGAAGGCGGAAGACAGAGAATAGTGGAGGCATTATATACCACGGACCTGCCAGTCGCAGTGCACTAAGAGAGAGAGACATTTAAATTACTGAGACATGAGGTTCAACCTCTTCCTACAAACTGTAACGAACATGTTTTTGTGAATACTTTTCAAATTCTCTAATGTAGAATTGTTGCATTCAAACTATTGCAGTTAAATTGCCAAATTTAACTGCAATAGTTTGCAAATAAAGAAATTGCAGTTATTGACAAAAACTGTACGAAGCTTCCATCGTCGCGTCTATTTTAACTGAGGTTGTAGAAATTGAAAAATAAATCTGTTCCTCAACTGAAATGGCATTGCTTATTACAATAAAATTTATATTGCAGTTATTGACAAAAACTATATATAGCTTAAATTTGTCACTTTTAAGGGAGACCGTAGAAATTAATATTTAAATCTCTTCTCAACTGAAATTATTGATGAGTACTGTATAAGAACTTCCCTTACTGACGTCACTGACATTGCCTAATGGCGAGGAATCAGACGTTAAATTCTTATTGTTTGATTGATTGATTGACTGATTGATTGATTGATTGAAAGGTTGCTGCTTCCTAGGGATTTCCTCAATTCATACCTATTGCTGATAGACCCAAAAGCTGGGTGAGGTTTGATGGAGATATGGGGCAGTTGCTTGGGGAATCCAATATCGCCAGATGTGATCCAAAACTTCTGCAAGTATCCAAAGCGTCCGACCACGATTTAGCGTCCGTGTCGGAACCCAAACATAAGAACGACGGAACAGTAGGTTTATTAGAGGTACGAGAATGGCAAGATGATGCCTGAGTCAGTCCAATAGGGCACTGCGGTGCTGCGACTAAAACAGGTCACAAATCTACATCACAATCTATGCTCTATAATCTTTTTAAAGCTACGTTAAATTATTTCAGCGTTCAAGTAAACAAAAATTTATAATTTTGTCTAGTCACTCTCTCTCCCTCTCTCTGTCTCTCTCTGTCTTTCTCTCTGTCTCTCTCTCTCTCTCTCGATTCCTGTGTGTGTTTTTTATGCGGGTGCGTGTACGTGTTCTCATTTTAATAATGTCGATGTATTTTCAATCATCAAAGTCGACAAGCTTACTACTTGAAAGAACACCTTGAAGCATCGAACCCTGATGAATTTGAATGTGAATAAACTTCAGGCTTCTTAATTCTGAGCTAGCTTATATCTGAACTAGCGAAGAGCAAAATTTACTAACAGTCAGCGAGAGAGAATGAGATAACTATCAAAACTCTGGCATACATTATATTATATAACCAGACAGGCGGTTGTTGCTAACTTGCTAACTCTGTCTTTAATTTGCCACATAAAATATAATTCACATTATCATGTATGATATAGTCTGTATATTTCCTATGTTGTGTCCGGGACGCTGAAGAATAGACCAACCGTAAACTGCAAGCTTCGAATATAAGAGGCAACTGAGAAAGAACTTAGGAAGGCAACGGGAAGTGGTTTCCCGTCAGAAGCCATACTGTTCCCAAGCTATAGGATACATTAAGTCACAGTGTGGAAAAGGATAGCCAGATGTGAAGAGATTAATTCGTTAATCGATAGAATGCTCTTTATAAAGTGTGAAAAGCAGTATATGACTAGGAATATGTGTCTTGGACCTACCTCTTGTATATTTATATAAAAAAAATATATATATAATATATATATATATATATTAATATATTAATATATATATTAATATATATATATATATTAATATATATATATTAATATATATATATATATTTAATATATATATATATTATTAATATATATATATATTATATATATATTTAAGATATATATATTATATATATATATATAGTTTATATGAATGGTTTATACTGGAAAAAAGCTTATGTTAACGTCAGTTTCCTCACTCGAAAGCGATGTCAGTGACAGGCGAGCCCAGGATTTGAATCCTGCATATACTGATCCGCGGTCATATATCTCACTGACATCACCACTGCTCCAACCAGTACTACAGCTCGAAATATCCTAAATAATTAAGTATATAACACTTACCCAGGCTGGCGTCATGAAGTGGTGGAAGTAAAACTACTATAAATACTATGCGCAAAGTATCCGACATTATGTCCCAGGCTTTTGAATTAACGGGCTTCGGCAGACTTCTTGGTCCGTAATTCAAAACGTCAACAACATTGATAATTAGAAAGAGTCAGTGAAACTTCTACAAATACACTTTAAATTTTCTCTAAGGTTTATTAAAACACCTACACATATAGTTTACCTCTTAATTAAATTTTGAGCCTACAAACCTAGTACTGCCATTTACAAATTGCAACGATTAGGAAAGTTGCAAGTAATGTATCCTCTTGTGATCTAAAGTGCTGTATTGGAATTCAAATTGCCCGTGGAATCTACTTTAAATCACACTGTGTCTACGAGATTCGAAGCAGTCTGAATTAATTTCCTTATGTAGGACTTAAGCATTTGAGATAGAAGATGTAACGTAGTGAAAATACGAGAATCTAGGGTTATCGGCACAATCCTATCAGTACATCACTCCAAAAAGAAGTAAACACGCATTATGGTGAATTGATCAACTATGTTGAAATCTATCACTTTTGATACCACATGTTTAAACCGTTAGGCAATTTAGACCATTTTCCGTGTAACCAGTCCAGTGAATGTCCGAGATTTTACTCTCAGATCAGCGCGGCTGGGACTCGAACCCACGAGGGTTCCATTCACCTCAGGATCTGTCATTTAAAACTTCATGACGTTATCCCTACGCTATTAAGACATTCCATCACGGACTATTAGCTCAATACATCACTCCATCACGTAATAACAACAAGAATAACAACAATTAGAGTTCTACAGTCATGACAACATCGAGCACTATTGAGACAAAGCACTATTGAGTAGGCGAGCAAAAAGAAAGTCCAAAAACTGTGCAAATTCCAAAATCCAGAAAATCAGTCCCAAGTACTCTAAACGCAATACGTACATCACTACATTACTTAGGTACGAGAGCTCCATGCTCAACACTTAGAAACCGGTTTGCCACGCTGGCTTAATGAACAAATGTCAAGCTGGCTTAAAGAGATGGCTAAGTGGCTTAATAAGGTGACTCAGCTAATTGATTTAAATCCACCGCTTACTTTGCAAAATACAATTTCTACGTGACAATAGGCCTATATCAATATTTTCCCTTGAACCGTTTTTGTATTAACATCTGCTTAGAAATTACTATATATCTAATAAAGTTACGAGCAGATTTTTATTAAGATATTTAAGGTAGAAAAATAAACTTAGACAATTTTTCGAGCAGATAATTATATAGCTTAGTTAAATATGGAGCCTTTGATAGATTCAACTAGTTGAGGTGATTATTTAATAATTAAGATTTATTTAATAATTAAATTTAATAATTAATTTAGTAATTAGTGAAACACTGAAAATTACTATGTCAAACCATGTAAATAGTTTACCATGGTATTTCATTCAATTAAATATTTATGAAGCCCTTATATAAGAACTACAATTTCTTATATAAGGAACTTTCTTTATAAAAGAGACACAATTTCTAACTATAGGCTCTTCTACTTCAAAATTACGAAATATGGAAATTATTATTCTTAGTCAAGTTTTTTCTCGACGTGGAAATTGTAATTTAAACTTTAGCTGAGATGAGTTTGAGCAAAGCTTTTAACTTTCAAGCTGCAGCTTTCGTAGGCTGCAACAGAAGACTATGAATATCATAGTAAATTGGCTACTTAATTGAAATTGGCTAGATGGAACATGTCGCTAAATCTTTTATATGCCCGTCAAAAATTTACTAAACATGTGTATATTTTCAATTTGAAATGAAAAACTTAATAAATTAAGTTGCTACAATCTATAAATCCGTGTCAATGCAACTTTACAAATTCATGCGCTCAAGCACTAGGTGAAGTTTATGATCTAGTATCAAATGATCCATTGAAGCTTAGGGCCTAGACTAGGCCTACATGTGTATGTGTATGTAATTCAGGCGGCAACAGTTGACATCATGTGCTTCCATATGTTCCGTGTTATCCTGAAGCCTCCATAAACCTGCCCGACATAATCAGCTCTCAGTAGGCCAGAAAAGTCTATTTGGAACTGATCACATACAGTAGTTGGGAATTTAAACAGTTACAGTTTATATATATATATATATATATATATATATATATATATATATATATATATATATATATATATATATATATATATGTAGATAATTAACTTATATACTCTATAAAGCTCTCTGGATCTAATTTATTCTTACCGAATTAGGTGAAATCATACATGCTATTTAAATAGTATTTAATACTAATTAAATTAAATTGAGAAATACTTAGAAATCATAACTACGGAAGCTTTAATACTTTTATTGTCTATGAAAATAAGTGCAGAAGAATTTAAACTATAGCCTATTGGAAATATTTGAAAGTGTAAGGAATTGTGGTACATTTTATTATTTTCCAATGCTGATTTTAACTTAACTTGACTTAACTTAACTTAACTTAACGACATTATACTAGTTAAGGCGGTCACAAAGACCTGTAACACCAGTCTTAATTTTTGCCAATGCACTATTAACTTATTTCCTTTTAAAGGAAATATTGAACTCCTTCATTATCGAAGGTGTTTTGCTGTTCAAAACATTTAATTATCAGTTCGGAAATCAATAATTTCACTTATACCCTTACATATAACAATTTTTGTGCAACTTTTTCTGTCTAACGACAGATAGACAACGGAAGTAATCTTGGATCCTGGTTCAGATTATATTGTGATTGTAAAGGTTGCGAACCTTCAGTCAATGCAATCAGGCTTTATGAATCCTCAGTTTATCATTAACATTTCAAGCCAATATGGTTTATATTACACTATAAAGCGACATGAGTCACATTAACATAAACGTTTACCCAGACTAAAGCTTTAATTAAGAACGCCTAGTTTAGTTAATCAAAGTCAACGCGGTGGATAATGCAATTTCAGAAAACAACAACGAATATTAAAAGCTGTGAATAGCCAAGTTTAACGTCAATTTCTTTTTTCAAAAGTGCATCAGTGAAGAGCGTACACTGGCTCTGAATCGTTTGTAAGCTGATTCTCGACTGGAAAGTGACTCAAATCGAACTATGCAATGAACTTTCTCGTTTAAAGCTAAACTTTTGATATGGACAAAAACAAAACATAACATTTATGATTCAAAGAAGGCAACCACTGTATGATCAAATGCGTTATCAAAAGCGGTCAAATGATACCATCTCAGGAATATAACACGTTAACAATAGTATAACAATATCAATAAACAACAAACAATATAACAAGATGGATTTGATATAACTGATTTATTTCGTGTGGCTCACAAAGCACAGTAAGATGGCTCAGGTCTGTGTGACCGACTAGACGGGTTAACCAATCAGGATGCTTGGTTGCTGATATGTGATCTATCATTTAATGAATAATTAATTAAGTTATTTATAAATCAGCGTCAATGACCAGCAGTCTCATGTTAAACGATCTCTTGCGTTAATGTATATTATCTACTATATGTCCACAAATAGGAAACAGGAAACAGGAACCCTGTTGGGTAAACAGGCTTGCTTTCCCCTGCCCACTATAAGTGTTAGTCAAAGCTGAGTAAGGCACAGGGGGCCCACCTTTATACCATAGACCTGGCAGTAGGAAGTGCAATAATAGAGAGAGAGAGAGAGAGAGAGAGAGAGAGAGAGAGAGAGAGAGAGAGAGAGAGAGTATTAGTAATAATTATTAATTTATATAAATCTATATTTATATATATATATATATATATATATATATATATATATATATATATATATATATATATATATATATAGAGAGAGAGAGAGAGAGTATTAGTAATAATTATTAATTTATATAATTACAAATATATAATGAAATTTCTATTAAATATATTTTAATTTTGAGTAATTTTCGTATATTTCAACTAATTACTATAAACAACATTTTTCTTACACATTGAGATAGTTAAAAAGTATTTCCAAAATATCTATAATGCATAATACATAGTTTTTAAATTATTAAAAATGCAAAATATATTTAGAAATATGCCAACGAATTAAAAATAGATATTTAGCGCCTAATATTGCATTGAAATTTCTAATAAAACTGAATACTAACATTTAAATGGGGTGAGAGAGAATATACTATATGGAGAAGGAAGAAAATACTAAACTATATACATAGTACGTGATTACAGTAAAAAAGTTTCGATTTACTTAAATTTACTTTTTTCGATCTCTTCGGAAGATCAGTCTTCGTGCTTTTTAAATGTAAACGCTGCAGTTTTTGTAATGTAGTGGCAGCGTCAACGGAATGAGTAACGGAAACGTCTGGCATTTTAAGCTTATTTTGTTTTTAAAGTATAACAATTATTTTCTCATAAGATTGATTTAGGTTTTGGTTCATCGCGGAAAGAATGGTTTTTTAGTAGCATAAGATTCTGTAATTTATACCGTATTTTGTCGTTGCTACTTTTCAAAATTAAATAAAAAATTTCGCCTAAAATACCGACTGTTATGCACTGTTCCGTGGCGTTGACTCAACGCCGGAATCATTGGTTAATATGTTATTGAACTAATAAGGCAGTAGAATTGTAAAATCGGTTTTAGACCCGTGTTTTATTTCTCGCAGGAGCTATTTTCCGGTTATATACACCGGACTCGTTTAGCTAGGCTGAGAACATAGGAAAACTCTTCTAAGAGGTCAGACAGTGTGATGCCTTATAGTGACTGAATAAGAATGGCTTAAGACTTAACTTTCCTTCAAATGGTACTAAAAACTTAATCGCAAAGGTGCATATTCAAGCATTAAGATTTAATTAGAATAAAAAAACAACTTCAATTCTCTCTCTACAGACGAACTTAAATACTTAATAAACCAAATTATATAAATATATATATATATATATATATATATATATATATATATATATATATATATATGTATATATATATATATATATATATATATAATATGTTATCTGTATGAACAGAAATTTAACAGAACAGGCGACTAAAGCATTAAGATCCATACCAACGTCAGAAAGAGCATTCGGTTGGTGAGCCCCTAGGCTCCAGAAATTGCTGCAAAAATTTAAAAGAATGGAAAAGTCTCAAATAGGGGATTGGCTGATGATATGATGTAGGACAGAGAGGATTTGAGACAATCTATTTGTATCTCGACCCTGGTTAAACTGGGATTCAAGGGAGGAGGATGATGATGATGATTAAAAGGGAGATGGCTTGTTAAAGGATGTCAGAGAAGGAAGATTGCAAAGGAAAAGAGTTAGAGGAAGATCAAGAAATGGGATGTTGGATGATTTGATTCATATATAGAGATGAAAAGGAAGGCTTAGGATAGCATTGGTGAGAAGAGTTATATGCCATGGACCTGCTGTTTGGCAGTGAACTAGAGGAAGAATTTCAACATGGTCTTATTCGTGACATCTCTTGATAAGCTTGTGATTGATTAGGCTTTTGACTGGAATAAATAGAAATTAAATCCATGCACAGTGAGAACATTAAATGTTACTGAATCTTAATTAATTTGAGTATTAATTTTCTTTATAATTTTAATAACTTACCTTATTAAGTATTTAGATTGTACAGTTTGAAGTACAATTTTGTAGGCTTGATGCCAGTATTCTAATGAGGAATTTCTTAAATGATAATTTTGTAAAGGAGATATGAAAAAAATTTGTACCTGTCAATCTATTAGGATGATTAGGTATATTTATTATTACAAGTTGATTTTGTTATTATTTAAATTAGATTGTGATTTAACATTTAAAGTAGGCGTAATACTAAATCTCTAAGACCATAATGTTTAATTTGATTGCTGTAAGCATAGTATGATGAGCACTTGTTATTCAGTGTTTAAATATGGGTACTCTAAATTTTATGTTGCTTTGTAGTTAATCGTGCCATATAATGGAGGTCCAGCAGAGTTTCTGGCGATCAAGTCCGCTCTTTACTCCATCTGTTGTTGATATGAATAGCAGTAATACTGCCCCTGCATTGAGCTCCTTTGACTTCATTGGCAATAATGAGCAGGCTGTCAAAATCAACAATAAAATCAACAATATTTCTCAGTTGTCTGCAGAATTAAGTCTTATAATGGGTTTGACAGATGACTATTCATCAATTGAAGCATGCAGACTTCTTGATGTAGCACATTCTGATCAGGCTTTGGCATCGGCTGACATTATGATGACTTCAGAGAAGGTAGATGTCTCATATTTTTAGCAATCTAAAGTTCGAGAGGGGAGTACTTTTACTTTGAAGCTTGTACTATGGTTTAGCTATAGTAGCTGAATTAAATGTATTCTTAAAATACACGAAATTATAGTTTGAGTCTTTGTACTGCATACTGAATTAACTAGATAGATCAGACAAATTTTTTCAAACTTGTGTTACAAATGATTTATTGATATTTGTGTATTGCTAGATACTGTAAATAGTTTATCTTTTATTTAATTTTTATATTTGCTAATGATGGTATTCTATACAATATCAGGATTCTCATGTTGTTTTGAGAAGCGTTAGAATATTTATTCTTTTACTATTAAAAGTATTTCATATGTGTTGGCACAGGGAGACAACGTAGAAAGCTTCGTTTTCAAAAGACAATTTTAGCTTAGGGGTGAAATAGGAAAGTCTTTGCAATTCGTTTATACACTGCAAGTAATAAATTTAATATAAAAGAATATGTGATTTTGACAAACTACCTTGTATAATATTGAGAGGTTTTGTTTTCAATTTATGCTCTTGTAAATAATTTATTCTTAGAGGTATATTTATACAAAGATTCAGATTAGAAGCATTTGATGTAAACTGCAGTCTTATGATGTTGATATGGATTTAAAACGCGAAAATTTAAGAAAGGAGGCTATCGTTTAACTAAATGTTTTAGAAATGTGGCTTTGGAGGGAATGGTAAGGACTAATTGTATTCACAAAATTATAAATGAAGCATTTCTTGAAAAGATGGTTATGATTATCTTGATATAACTGGTTTATGCAAGGAGAAATAGAAAGATAAAAAATTTTCAGAATGGGACATGTTCCGAGGTAGTGTGTTTTGCTATAAGAGTGTTGAATGGAAAAGCTGAAGGAAGACCTGGATAGTACATACAATCATATGTATGTTATAAGATTGTATGTTGGCTTTAAGAAATTATTAGGAAAGAATTATCATAGGAAAAGATTTAGAGGAAGATCTATATAGGATAAATTTGTGTATATTCTAAGGCAGTTGGTGTACTGTAAGAATTATGGAAGAATGGAAGAGAATAATTTCTGGAAAACCTAAATAACACATTTGATAATGGGGATTTAACTTTAAGATGTATAGGAATGAATGAAAGAAACGAAATAAATTAAATGACGATCTATATAGCAATCTTCAAATAGTTTGATAATTTATTCTTAAGTTGTAATTGAAAATAATATTAATGACTATTGAAAGAGTTATATCTCATAGACCAGCTGTTACATGGCATTGATACCTATTTAGGAATTTTATTTCCAATTTTTCAGAATGCTATAAATACAAAGAGTGAAAGTCGTCTATGTGATGTTGACAAAGTTATTCACAAGCCCATAAGTTCTGCCGCAGAGAAAAACAGAGCTGTGGGGTGGAATTCAAATCATATGTATTCTCTATTCCCACCTACTAATCAAAAAGATTCTGTTAGTGCCTGTATTTCTTTAAAAAGTTTAATTATACGAAAATGATATTTTTGTGCAATGCAATTTAATAAACTTTTGTGTGGTTACATTTTTGTAAGAAAGCTAACTAGTTATGAACAATACTATCTTTTTAGTACTACATAATTAATGGAAATTTTAGTTTCTGTAGGAATATAAGTTTTAGAACTTCTAAATTTTTAATGAATACAGTACAGGTTGCATTACTACTTCAACGTGATTAAAGTGTTTTTGAACCAAGAGCCGCAATTTTTGGATTCACTTATATATATGTAATAAAACTCAAGTAATCAGTTTTGATGCAACTTAAAAATTAATAGTTTTGAATATCAATTTGCAGATAATATTGTAGTAAATTTATGATGTATACTGTATATTTTTCACAGGGCAGCGTAAGAGGATTTGATGTAGATCCCGAAATGTCTGTTGGACCGTACGGCTCAACATTTGACAATCTTGTTTCAAAAATAGTTGAAGATGATGATAGTGACAAGTTGCTCTATGATAAATACAGATCATCAATGCTCTCTGTGCCTATAGCTAACGGGTTTGATGTTTTGGAAATATTTGTTAATTAAAGTTTCTATGTAAAGGGCTTTGTATCTTTCTTGCCATGTTCCTACTATTGCACTTTAGTACTAATAGGTGATTGACTATAGTATAACTAACTTATACTTCTGCTCGTAGCTTTAGACTCATTGGCTTTCTGTGCATAGGCAAAATAGTGAATAAACATGTATGTTGCATCATATACTGTAGTTTTTGCATTTTGTGGCCTCTTGTGGAAAGATTGTAGGCTAACTTTGATTTTGTTATCCACTATAATTGTTGCATTTTACATGGTCTCTTAAGAAAAAAGTTGTAAGCCAAGTTTGATTTGTTATTTATTAGCCGAGTGACAAATTTATTGATAGGTTTTGATCAAACGAGTAATTAATTAATTTATTTTGAATAGATATACCAGCTCCGAAATTGAAAGGATTTGGTCTAGCAAAGCTAATATAGTTTCAACTGATGAGATAGACTTACCTCAGACCATCAAACCTATTTCCATTGGATCAAAGCAAGGATATAATATGAATTCTAATACCAGCTCACAATCAAATGTACCTACGTCATTGCATTCATATTCATCAAGTGAGCATATGAACCAGTCTGAAAGATTCATTAACCAACCTGAGAGATTCATTAAGAACTCAGCTAGTTGTTCATGGCCAGAGAGCAAGCCCTTGAATGGAATCAGTTCACAGTTGCCCAGTGTATACAATAACTATAATTCTGAACAGACGCCAGCCAGTTCCAACAGAACTGTATCAAAATTTGGATTTGCTCTTACTGCTGCTGAAAATAGTGTACAAGTTAGAAAGGGACCTCAGTCTCTTCTAGGAGTTAAATCTGAAGTTGATAGCAATGTGTTGCCAATTGCATCAGATTTGTCTTCCACCAAGAAGAATTTGACTAATACCGCTGATTTAGGTATTGAGGGTTTTCTGGCTTGGCATAGTTATCCCACTAATGCAGCCTTGACTACAAAAACTGATAGTGTTAATGCGTCTAGGAATAGTTTTCTTGATATTTCTAATGCCAGAGTGACTCAGTCAACTAGTAATGCTTCAAATCTCTTTCCTTCAGCAACTGGAAATGCTTTGACTCTAGATGTTAAAAGTGCTCCTCGCAATGATATGCTGTCGTTCGTAGGTGCAGCTGTTCCCCCTCCTGACGCTGTTCTGAACAGTAGTAATCTCATATATAAGTTTGCTGTGGGACCTCAGCTAAATCCAGCCAATAGATCTCTAACCCCTAACAATCCGCTTCAAGCGAGTCATGCCTTCCCTACTGTGCTGCAGTCCACCAATGCACACAGAGCTTTCATCGTTCCTAATCAGTATCAGTATATCGCTGACCAATCAAAACTTCAACCTCCTCCACTGTCCCCGTTTACAATCGACATGTTGCCTCATGCATTCCTCCCAAAATACGCTACTACTGTCGCTGGACCCAATAGGTTTCATGTTGTTGGTCCGCACTGCTGTGAGCCGGTTGTTGGGAGATGTGACGAGAATGGCTATATAGCCGGTGGTATACCATATCAGCTGATTCAACTGAGTGCCAGAGACAAGCCGGCTGCTCAGCCGCTGACTGTTGATCACAGCCAAGACCCGAGGCTGCAGAGTGACGGCAAGAGATTTGATCCTCTTGCTCAGCCGTTCGTTTTGAAGAACCTGCAGATCTGGTCGAGTTCAGGGGCTGATCATGTTTTGAGAGGAGGTGGAGATTGTGCAGGACTGAGTGGAAATCTGTCTGCTGTTAAGTGTGATGTCAACAGGGAGCAATCAGTTGAGAGTAAAGCTAATGCGAGTAACCAGACTATTGGACTTAGTCAGAACAACGATATTGATCGTGGTATTGGCATTTCTCATGGTATGGGAATGAGTCAGGGAATTGGAATAAGTCAGAACATAGGAAGTGGTCTAGGAGTTGGTCAGACTTCTGGAATTTGTCGAGGAATGGGAATGGGTCAGGGAAATACTGCTGGGCATGGTTTGGGAATGGGTCAAGGTATGGGAATAGGTCATGATATAGTAATGGGCCAAGGTATGGGAATCGGTCAGGGAATGGGAATAAGTCAAAGCATGGGAATCGGGCAGACGTTATATGGAGGAACCAAGTTCATTCAGGAATGTAAATCTCAAAGGTAATGGCATGTCTAGTTGGTGTTTATATTGTCAGTGATATCAAATTCATCACGATTTTCAAATGAAATTAAAATTATAGGCAAAATTTATTCAAAATGCTTTCTTTTATATTTGCATGTAAATGATTAATATTGTAATAGACTGTTACTGGTGTTGAAAAAGAAGACTGGAAATTATTTGTTCCAATTTAAGAGTATTAAGTTTTGTATGACAGCATTTATGATATTATCATCTTATTAGGATAGAATCTTATTTGAATTGCTGATTTGTAAATGTGATGGTTGGAATATTATTGTACATCATGGATCTGCCATTTGTAAGTTGATAGAAAACTGATAGCTATTTCGACAAAAAATTTCTAAAATAAATCTAATCAAAACTGTATTTAAGTAATTATAGGTATGTAATATAAATATTTAACTGTTTAATAAATATGCGTTCATTTATTTTTGTAAATTATTAATGCATGTAGTATTGGATCGAATAGGACACATAAAATTGCTAAAACTTTTCTATAATGATGTAACTGTAGCAATTTACTTCGGAGTAATTTAGGAGCAGGTAGATAGAATGATTTCTGTATTTCTCATTTTGACATTTACCTAGTTCTGCTATTTACCTGTGCATGTAGCGTAATGTTAGCTAAGTTGTTATGCTGAAGTATTCTGCTGTAATCTTTCTGTTAAGTATTAGCTCTGCTATCATCTGCAGGTTGACTTTTCTAAACTCTATATATTCCCACTGGCACATTGATAACATGGTATGACTCAAATTTGCCATGCATTAATTATATTATTAACGGGTAGATGATGCATTAATGATGTGAGGTGATTTTGTTGATTTTGGCAGACGTTTTGGGGCGGCCAGTGAGATGTTGATGTACCTGGATGCCTGCTGTGAACAGCTCAGAATGCTGGAGTCTGAAGAGAAACAGGTTCACTGGCTAAATAGAAAACATATTTTGATCTAGGCTAATGCCTAGATGAAACTTTAGAGCACTTTAGTTTAGCATTATTGATAATGCTACGTTAACAACTTGAAGCAATAATGAATACCGAACTTCATTAACTAGTTTGAAAATTACTGTGATTTAGATGAAAATTGATTGAAATCGCAAACGCAGCAGAGATTAATTCGACTCTTTCATTTTGACTGTTATCAGATTGAAGCGGAGGTTAATGCAAAGCAGAAGCACATGTTTGGACGGATGTTTTCTACTCTGGGTGGTAATTCTGTGGTTGTGCCTCGATTGCCTCACAATCCTTCACGTGTGGATCATCTCGTCGTTGAGTCGCTGCGTGAACATGCCAGGGTAATTCATTCTACTCTATAACATACTTTATATATAACATACTGTATATATATACAGTATATAATATATATATATAATATATATATAATATATATATAATATATATTATATATATATAATATAATGTATATATAATATATATTTATAATATATAATATTATATAATATGTACAATATATATATATATATATATATATATATATATATATATATATAATATGACATACTTTATGATCTTAAATAGTAATTGTGGTAGTTTATAAAATTAATTGTGAAATGCAATGTGCTAACTATTTAAATTAGGTGTATTATATTGTTTCTTTTCATTTTTTAGTCTCCTGAACTGCTCCAATAGGCAGTTCTACGAAGCTTTTAGGGAGATATAGCTAATAGGCGTAGCTGCGACAACTGCTGATGATCATAGTTTTTATCGATTGTTTGAAGGGTTTTACTGAAATGGAATGAATATGTTGCTTAATGTTTTGAAGCAAGATTGCACTGAATATCTGTGAGGATCAACTAACTTAGGCTGAAGACACAATGAGTCTCATCATAGCCTGTTAACTTTTGCTGTACAGGTATATTCAACCAATTATTCAAACTATTTGTACTTTAGTAACTTGTATTAGTGACATTTACATTATTTAATACAACTGTTATAAGCAGGTGATAAGTACTATTAATACTATTAAGAAATTAAATACATTGGCATTTATAGTGTATACTATTGCAGTAGATTTACTGCTGTTTATTTATTTGAAATAAATAAACCACGACTAGCATTCTAGCGAGTCTTCTTAGCACCGGACAGCAGCTCACCAAACACTAGGGCTCCATACACTGTCACATATACACATACATACACACATACACAGTAGATTTATTGCTATTACAGTAGATTTATTGCTGTTTATTTATTTGATATGAAGGTTATGGCGACGCTGAACCGCCTCAAGTGGATGCACTCGGAGCCGCTGCACGCTAACATCTACTCGTCGATGGAGCGCTGGATGGAGGGAATACGCAAGGTGCAGGCCAGGCGCAAGGAGGAGATAGTTAGCACGGCTAATCGCAGTAATGGTCTGACGATTAGACCTCAGAATGATAAGGGTTTGTAGTTTTAGAATGATAAGTTTTGTAGTGTTAGAGGTGTAAGCGTTTGTAGTTTTAAAATGATACACGGTTTGTAGTTTCAGAATGATAACAGAATGTAGTTTTAGAACTATAAGCGTTTGTAGTTTTCGAATGATAAGGGTTTGTAGTTTTAATTGTTTTTAAGTCCATAATAATTTAAGTATTCTTGTATTAATCTTTACATCTCATCATTAGCTTCTCTCAGAGGATTTGTGCCTGAATCATTGGCCTAAATTTGACTTTTTCTCAGCGATCTCAGTTGGTGTATTTTTCTTGCTGTATCTTAGTAGCATCAGCCGTATCGATGGTGACTCTCACAATGTATTGATTGACAACTGTCAACCCATAACTAATTCATCTTGCATGGATGGAATTACGGCTATTATGTTTCTTCATTTAAAATAAGCAAGCTTCCTACTCAGAATAGACATCTATAGAGAATAGAATAGACTAAACCTCCTTTTCTTTAATTCCCTTTACTTTGGACTGATTATCTGGATTTTGGAATTTGCACCGTTTTTGGACCTTCTTTTTGCTCGCTGGCTTGATTTTGTCTAAATAGTGCCCGATGTTGTCATTGATGACTGTAGCACTCTAATTATTGTTATTATTATTATTATTATTACATGTTCATTGTGCTAAATAGCATCGTGGATGTGTGCTAATGTTTTCAGATATTATGGCTCTGTCGTCCTCGATTAGCGAGCTTCACATGCAGACGAGGCGTGTTCGCACGGCCCTCTGGTGTGCCCTACAAGCGGCTCTCTATCACGATGTCGTCTGTGGCGATAAAGAGAAGGAGTCAGCTTAATCTACAAGTTACACCCGGCCTTTAAGATTGGGTAACTCCACAGTTACTTCAACGGAATGGTACTCTTGTACCTCTTTTTCATCATTTGTCGTTTTTATTGATATGCAACAAATTAATTAGCTGTGTAAATTGTACTAGTAGGCTAGCGTAAGATGCTAGCATACTTTATGTTTGAGCTGGTTAATCTAAATGCTAGGTATAAGCTTGTTTTCAGCCTGCCACTGACATTTTCTTTATCAGCACCCAGTGGTCTTACTTTTAGTATTTTTCCCTTCGAATTTTAATTAGTGTTCAGTAAATTAAGAACTTAGTTATTTTTATATTTTTCTTCAAAAGTTGTTGTTCTATATTTTGCTCCAAAGTATAATATTGTGTGTAGTAAAGAATCTTATAAGGTATCCATGCTTGGTTATGCTTTGATTTAAAAATCTTTTAATTAATGGCTAGATTAAGTTGCAGCATGTGAAAGCGGTCTATTAGATTCGCAATTTAGATATTCTCTATTTGTTTATATTGACGCCATTAAGGTTTTCTGGGTTGGTTTTTATTTAAGTACAGGATTGCGTCATTGTGTGTAGAAGATATCATATTACTTTACGTTCCTGATTAAGAATTAAGAACTTTTGTTTTTCTGTACTCTCTCCACAGGCTACTCTGAGTGTAGTGGATCTAGAATCCTCTTAGATACTAGATTGTAATTAATAAATTTTTGGCTAGGTGTAAAGAATTTCTTTTTGTTTAGCCATATTTTTACACGCTTAGTTTTTTGTTTTGTTTCAATGCTTCATCATCATCATGTAGTCGTATTTACTGCTTAGTACCTGAACTTGCTTTTGTTTTACAGTTTTATTTCAGTTTGTTTTTCAATTTATAAAATGACATTTGGAAGTTTTAATTTGCTTTGTTAAAGTGTGTTATCAAATTCCTGCATGTTTCACATGTGATCCATATGAGTATTATTTTGTTTGATTTTAATTTCTCTGGTATAGTTTATTTCTGTTTATGCATATTTTGAAGACTGCTGAATCAAATGATTTTAATTATAAATCTACTTCCCATTTATTTTATGAATAAGATTTTTACCATTTTACTTAGGATTTAATTAAATGAAAAGAAAAAGTGTGATATTGTTGTGGTTGATTTTATTGCAATCACTGCATGTGTCTGCCTTTTTAGCGAGCTTATTTGCAGATTTATAAAACTTAAATAAATAATAAATATATGTAATTAGACTATGTCTCTGTTTCACTGTTAAAATAATAACGATTATAAAATAAGAGAGCATTAATCGTGGAATTAATCTGGAATATATAGTTGGCAATTAAATATCAGCCTATTGTATGGGCTGATATTTATTTGATTGAACATAATGGTCTAATTTGTAAGGCAATTAGCTATTGAATCATTGTTTAACATTCGTCAGGGTAATGTAATGATGATCATATTTAGTCGTAATTGGCTCGCGATTTTGGCCCACCTAGCTTTTCTATGGTACCTTTGATGATATTTTTAAAGTCGCTGTTGATATAGAGCAGTGTCCATTATTATACTATTTTAATTCTAAATCAAGAGTGGATAGTACGGACGGCTTTAATTTAATCAAATTTATTTGAATTTTCCATGAAATCTGGCTAAATTTTATTGAACAGTTTTTGCCTTGGTTTGGTAACTGTGCCGGGTTTCAAAGGCCTGCTTTTCAAATTTTAAGTCGTACATTTTTTACAAATTCCTTCAATTATTAAAACTCAGCTTTTGCATTTCTTGCTGAATATTTTAATTTTTGCATGTTCCTGTTTTGATACTCGTTTTTATACAATCGAAGCATGAGTTCTGTTTTAACTTTGGCACTGATTTGTTATATTCCTATTGTTTAATATTAAGCAAAACGGTGATGAAAACATATATAAGAACTTGCTGAAGAAATCTTTAGCAAATGACTTGCCCTGTTCATTATACGGTATTTTCTTGCCATTTAAAAATTATTGTTGCGTGTGTAAAATCTAAAATCATTGTTCCTAATGTTGTGAACTGCTATGTAGGTAATAAAATTTGTGAGACAACACTTAACATCTTGTTGAAAAACTGTTGAACAAAATATCCTGGTTGACAAAAAAGCAGTTTGCTAAGATTAAAATATTTCCTATGGTTAGCTTCATTGCAAGTTTTTAACAGTGTATTGTTGGCTCATATTTTAAAATATACTTGAGCAATATCACGTCAGTTTACTAGTGTAGAATTGGTTTTAGGAAGCTACAAGTATCCAAGACTAAGTTGTCTTATATTGCCGCATTGCATAGCTAAGCATTATAATCATTACTATGGAAGTAAGAGTGTATTATTTTCTTTTGTCGCTGCAGTTATAATAAGAACGAATTAATGTATTTATATTAGAGTTTGTTAAGTGCATTAATCAACTAACGCTATCATATTTTTGAGATTGTTGAACATCGGATATAAAGTGTGACAATGTGAAAGGCAATTGTGTGTTAACATCTTGTGTTGAAATATTGTAAATTATTAGTCTGCAAATCATGTTCCATCATTTGCTTGTCAGATTTTATTGCTCAGTTACATCACAGCTCTTATTAATTAGCATAACTATTATAGCGGCAAAAAGGGATTGTTGTAGGTCTATAACGTTGAAGTGGATTCTCTTTTAGAGAAACACAATCTATTGTAGTTAAAATTTAATTACTTATGAAATGTTCTCTAGTTTTAACTATCTGTTGTAATTTTAATAGATTCCGCACAGCTATTAGCTACTAGCTAGTAAAGTCGTTGTAGTTTGTAATGCAGGTTTTCCTGCAGATCCAACGTGGACAGTAGAACTTGATCTCTATGCTCGTGTTGCTATTTGTTAGTTGTGTGTTTGTATGTTAGTATGTTTGTGGCGTATACAGTATGTTATCTGTGTTTGTATGGTAATTTTTTTGTTAGTATATTACGTGTGGCATATTTGTTAGCTATGTTTTTATGTTAATTGTATTAGTATTTTGGTCGTGGCATATATGCTATATGTGTTTATATGTTATTTGTGTTAGTATTTTAATTGTGGCATATACGTTAGCTATGTATGTTAATTGTGTTAGTGCATTAATTGTAGCATATATGTTAGTTTCCCCGTGTTGTGCTCGGGTGTGGTTGGACCACTGCAGAATAGAGCAACCGCAAACAATCTGCCGCGGGTATGTAAGAGGCGACCCACCTCACCATGAAATATTTTCCCCCAGGATTAAATGGTAATTAATCCACCTAACTGAGGAAGGCAACGGGAAACCACCTCAGAAGCCATATCTTTACCAAGCTATAGGCTACATAAGGTATGGATAAGGTATAGACTTTGTGAAGGGATTAACTTGTAGATCTAAGGAGTGCTCTTATGGAGCCAGAAAGCTGACTTTGAGTATGAATATGAACCTTGAACCTGCCACTTAAAAGACAGTGCACTGAAGAGATATGTAAGCTGTATTTGTATGCTAATTGTATTAGCTGTTTTCAGTGGTAGATATGTTAGCTGTATTTGTATGTTAGCTGTGAATGATATATTTGCTGTCTTTGTATAATAGCACGTTCTATTTTGTTGGTATGTTTACTGCGGTAGATATGCGGATATACCTGTATGTTAATATGTTTACTTGGTTAGCGGCTTAGCTAACTAACTCCTGTGATTGCAGTTTTGTTGAAATAAAACATCGTGGTGCGTCTTACTGTCAGTTGAATTTAAATGAATTTACATTAATGGAAATAAATGAATTAAATTAATCAGCAGTATTCAGCTGTTTTAGTAATGATTGTTTGTTGTTATATGATAGTTGTAAGTGATAATTAATGAAATGATCGTTTGATTATAATTAGTGTGCCTAGCTCGATGTGTTCTGTCGAGATATGTCGTGTAAACTCGAGTTACTAAGAGTGCGGGTGTTGGCACTGATATTATTAAGATTTTTTATGCATTATATAGACATCGTTACATTGCATTTACCACTTGTAGTTTGTTCGTTCCTGTTTATAAACGTTCCAGTTATGTTGAGTTCATGTTAACAGTAGAGCATGACGCTGTTTGTAGTTTGTTTTAATAAAATGGAGTTACGATTTTTTCTTAAAGTCCCGTGTTATCAGTTGATCTTCGTAGCTGGTTTCTAGACTGCAGTTACTTTTAAGAAAATAACTTTTATCGCGTTGTAGTTCCAGTGAGCACTCATTGAATTTCCTAAAATTGACTTAAATGAGTATTGAGGAATTGTATGAAAGGCTTCCAGACACAAATTTACCACGACAGAAAACGAACGTAACATCTTTAGTGTGTATGTTTTCCTTGTTTTCCTTTCTCGACCGGAGAATTAGGCCTAGACTCAAGCTTCTAAATAGTGCCCATATTTTACCTTCCTAGCAATAACATAGAGATTATTAATTGGATGCTTTGTAGAGATAGCTCGTTAAGATTTTGCTTTGCTTGAAGATTTGCCTTGATATTGCCGTAGATTATATGATGCTAGGAAAGTTAAGCAGTTGTTAAGCTTATGAGCTTAACGCGGTAGGATGGTCACTTATGATATATCGAACCAGAATCGGCCTCGTTATACTATTGCATATCCTGATAAAATGGACTTTAAGCATCGATGCGCATTTCAGTGTGGTATCACCAATTTATATACTACATTTATATATACACGGTAATCTCTAGATTTACGGTGAGTTATTCAACGCTCTGTCTACGTAAGATATTTTGGCAAAGCAAATCTGTAAGAATCTTATTCTTTCTTCAGTGTACTGCCAAGTGGCAGGTTCAAGGTACATATTCATACTCAAAGTCTGCTTTCTCGCTCCCATAAGAGCACTCCCTAGATCAACAAGTTAATCCCTTCACAAAGAATCTTATATTGTAGATAATACTTAGTAACGCTTTCCTTGACCATCCGAAATAATTAAACATGCAACAGTTACTCACACACACACACACACACACACGCAGACATACAGAGAGAGAGAGAGAGAGAGAGAGAGAGAGAGAGGAACGCGAAAAGCTCTAAGAGTAAATGACGCAGGTACGCCTAGCGGGAGATAAGAAATGACACAAGAGCTCAGAATTAGCTCTTACTATCTATGATGGAGCTTGCGCATATTCGATAGTGTTTTTTTAACGGGAGAGAGAATACTGTTCATTACAACGTTCTCCTCGTCTAATGGTAAAGCTTATGTTAACGTCAGTTTCCTCACTCGAAAGCGATGTCAGTGACGAGCGAGCCCAGGATTTGAACCCGCTCCTACTGATCCGCGGTCGAATGTCTTACCGACATCGCCACTGGCTCTAGCCGTACTCAATGCCTTTCTTGTACTTCATGAGTTCTCATACTCGAAGTGTTTTATACACAGGTCTAAAAGTCTAAAGGGAGTGAAAAACTGAATTAGGATCGGGAATCGTAAAGTTGGAACAGGAGAAACATTTTAATAGAAATTTAATTACAGGGGTACGTTATCACTCGGCCTGCATTCAACTGCGTAGTTAACTCCATGGATAGTAAACTATTGTTTGCTTTAAATATTCACGTTATATTCGAGTAGCCTTAGTTCTGTTTTGCAATGCAACAAATTTTGCTTCCATCACTTTTTAAATCGTGACCAAAAATTAGGCTAAAATAAAGCTACCAATTTAAAGTAGAAATGAGTTTAGCAAGCCCGTGGTGGGATGTATTTAGCCTCTTATCCCGGTGTACATTCAACCGTTAAGAGCCTTTGACTGTTGTAGCGGTGATGGGTCGAACAATCAATTTAACGGCTGCAGCAGAAACACGCGTATCTTACACTTACAGGTCGCTTCTCGACTGCCGTGTAAAAACAACACAACAAAAAGTCACTGCTGGTCGGATAGGATAATTGCGCAAAGGTAAATTTCAAGGTAAGTATTAGAGGTTGCGATATAAATGGTTTATTTAAGCTCTTTTAGTTTCATAATATGATTAAACCATTCTGTGATCTCACGAATGATAGAATCTAGTAAAACTTCGTAACTTACCTTAACTTAATTATACTGGTTCAGGAAGTCGTAAAGACTTGTAACACCAGTCTATCTTCGGCACATTAAGCGGTCTTCATTCGTAGTTAAGTCACAAAAAGCGATTCTTAAGAAGTTAATCATAAAGGATTCGTTTTTACGCCTGTTTTATGAGTTTTCGCATAAAATGTGATTTAGGAGATGGACTATGGGTTGTCTATGGTAGATATATCCAGAAACAGCAGATACGAAATAACCTGCTATCGTATGCCTATTGATTTAATGGCATAGTTATCTATTAAATTCTATGTTCATAAGCTGACGATAAGCAGATGATGACTGGCTTTCAACTGAACCTAATGTTTGGAATACACTTTCATTGCAGAGTACGTCATAAAGCTTCCTTTGGAATTCACTTAATTAAATTTTATCGTCAAGTTAACAGTTTATAAAAGTTGACAATTAAAATTAATTAGGTAAGAATAGTTAATATTTCAGTTAATGTTAAATACCTCTTAACTTATTAATTAATGTAATATTAGTCTATGCTTTTGCATGAATGAGAAATAGCCAGATTTTGAATTGCTAATACACTCTTTAACATCTGTCAATAGCTGGTGTGATCTTTGTATTCATTGCAGAACCGAGAAAGCAACCGATGACGAAATGGTACAAGGTGGAATGAAATGCATCAAATACATTCTCTTCTTGTTCAATCTGGTTTTCTTTGTAAGTTTTAATCAATCAGTCAATAATTAATAATTAATAAATTAAATAATTAATTCTATTAGCGTCTGGTTTCCAAACTACAGGGTACGTCACGTGACATAGATCTAGTAAGATCCATGTCACGTGAGGGGCACTTGATAGACCCTGACAGGGACACAGATCTATTGTGTAATTTGAGTTCAAAATTTTGCGACACCTCTTATAATGCACTCTTGTCGGCAATTAGATCTATTTCGATCCGTTTGATTTTTTTAAAAATAATTAATTTTTGATGACACGTAAATATTGCGAAGTATAAAATCACATAGGTGACTGATTTAAAGAAATGATGCAAAAGTGGACAAATACCCATATGTGGTTACTTTGTTTTGTTATATGGACAGACTGTTACAATAATTATAACTGGATATAAATCTATAAATAAAGATAAAATGAAACAATACATATTTAAACTTAAACTATAAATAATACCAGTTGAAAAAATAAAGAATGAAATTGTGTGAAACACTTTTGTAACGTCGTGCCTACATTATAGGCCTACATTATGTAGTAGGACCTACTTCTAGGTTGGAAATTTTGGTTTTGTTATTTGATATAATTTATGAATTTATGAAAAGGCTGCGTGTAAAGACTGACAACTGAAATGTTCTCAACTCTAGCTAATCGATGCACTATGTAACAGATGCCTCATACGTAAATTAAACATCGACTTTTTGCTTTCAATGGCGATTCTGCATGAATAAACCGATACGAGCTATTAGTATATGCGTGATATAGTGCTCAATGTTGTCATGGACGACAGTATTACTCTAATTGTTGTAATGCGCCGTGGCAATTGAAGCTATATCATCGCTAGTTTTATTTTGTATAACTTGGTTACAAGTAAATTCTACAAATTTAACTTTAAGTAGAGAATATCGTGATTATGGATTGTGATAATGAAGTAATCTTATTACAGATAATGACATTTATTGGCCTATATATGACATTTATATATATATATATATATATATATATATATATATATACAGTATATATACATATATATATATATTATATATATATATAATATATATATATATATATTATATATCTAATATATATATATATATATATATATGTATATATATATATATATGACATATATATGATCATTCTATAAAAGAAATTGGTTTTGAAGATTACTAGTAACTAATGTCCCATAGTTAAAATTTTGCTATTGGAGATTTAAAATATTAAGCTTTAAAGTTTAAATACTACAAAATTTCAATTACTACAAAATAAGTTCAATTACTACAAAACAAAAACGAAAAAATAATTTTTGTAGAAATTGCTACAAAACTCAAACGAATGGGTTAAAGAGTCAATTCGTATCCCGACACTCGTTAAACTGGGATTTAAGGGAAGATGATGATAATGATGAAATAGTACAATTACTATTTCTGGAAGTTTCATTGTTTTACTTTTCAAATGGAAGAGGGTAGTATAGTAACTGTGTTAAATAAATCCTTTGTAAAAAATAACAATAGCTCTTAAACGAACTATCTCTTTCTCCGTCCCACGCTCCCTTCCTCTCTCTCTCTCTCTCTCTCTCTCTCTCTCTCTCTCTTCCTCACTCTCTCTCTCTCTTTCTCTCTCTCTCGCTCTCTCTCTCTTTCTCTCTCTCTTTCTCGTTCTGTCTCTTTCTCGCTCGCTCTCTATCTCTCTCTCTCTCAATTCTGGCGTTTTCTCGGTTACTGTTTATCAATGTTTGGATGCGGAGCTGCCTGCAAGCAGAGGCTCTTGAAGCGGGACTTAAGTGATAACGTGTTCTGTGTTAGACAAGAGTATAGGGGGACATGTGATCCCATCTGTAGGATAATAAAAGAATATTTCACGAATGGTTTCTATTGTTGAAATGCGATAAAACTAAACACATTTTTAAAGGAACCGCTAAATAAAAGGGTGAATCGCAAGAAGAATTTCTATCTCTATGTATAGTATATAACAGTAATTAGATGATAGTGTTTTCTGTTATCTTCAATCATGCTCTTCAGGTGTCAGCAAAATGTACTACACGCGATGACTCTAAATGACTCTAGAAGAATATAGATAACTCTAGAAAACTCTTGATGACTGTAGATGACTTTAGATGGCTCTAGATTACTCTAGATAACTCTAAATGACTCTAGGTGAATATAGATGACTATACGACTCTAGATGACTCTAGATAACTCTAGATAACTCTTGATGACTCTAGATGACTTTAAAGGACTTTAGAAGACTCTAGACGACTTTAGATACTCTTGATAACTTTAGATGACCTTATAAGACTTTAGATGACTCTAGAAGCCCCTAGATGACTTTGGATGACTCTAGATAACTTTAGAAGACACTAGATGACTCAAAATGACTCTATAAACAGTCTAGATAACTCAAGATAAATTTTGATGACTTTAGATAACTTTAGATAAATTCGTATGACTCTAGATGACTCTAAAAGCTCTAGATAACTCTATAACACCTTGCTGGAGCTGCTATTATTATCCAGTTTAACGTGACCGGATGATTGTTCCAGATAGCCGGATTGGTGTTGATCATCGCTGGGACTCTGGTGCAGACCAAGTTCAACGCTGACTTCGCGTTCTTCGAGGGTTCCGCCGTCAACCATGTCGCGCTCATCCTTATCGGCGTGGGCGTCATCATATTCACCATCGCCTTCTTCGGCTGCTGCGGGGCATACAAAGAGAACCACTGCATGATGCTGACGGTCACTACTAAACTTTCTTTTTTTTTAACTGTTTGAATTGTTTCAATTTTGTTCTATTTTTATATCTTTTATTTATTTTTTAAATTTGTTTTTATTTCTTGTTTTTCTTTTTTATTTCTTGTATTTCTTTTTTTATCTTTTTGTTATTTTTTAAATTTCTTTTCCTTTTCTTTTAATCTCTAACCTATGTTGTGTCTGCATCACTAAAGAATAAACCAACCGTGCACATGTCGCAAAAGGCGGCAAAGCACTAAGATCCAAATCAACGTCAGAAGGTGCATTCGGTTGGTGGGCGCCTAGGCTCCAGAATTGTTACAAAGGTTTATGTAACTTATGGAAGAATTTAAATTCCCGACCCTAGTTAAACCAGGATTCAAGGGAGGAAGAAGAAGATGATGATGTTGCGGTTTTAATCTTTTCCAGTTATCACAATATGCTCATTCTGTAATCATAATCATTCCGGTAATCATAATCACAATTATTCCGGAAATCATAACTGGATTTGTACATCTATAAGTTATATTTTATAAAGTTAGTTGACCTCATCAGTTTGTACCAATTAGTTTACAGCTTCGTAATAAAATTGAATGAGTTAAGCTTACTTCAATCGTTGAACTAATTTTGAAATCGACGAAGAAACGAAAGAAAACAAATAGTCATTCAAATTTGTGTGTTCTTGTTGTCAGTGCAAGCTGGAAATAACATAACATAACAAAACATAACGGCACACGGGGTCAGGAAGCATAGATGCTTGTTTAAGACCCATTTCCTCCTTCCTCTCCATGGTTATTAGTAATCGTTGTCTCTTGATTGGGTCATTCTACTTGCTATATCTGATCTAGAGTCCTATCATAGGCTGATTAACCACTACTTGACCGTATTTATTTGTTTCATTATACTATTTTATTTGGTTTTTAAGTGGTATTTTGTGTGTGACGCAGTTTTCTATTCTGCTGGGTTTTGTCTTCGTTGTTGAGCTCGGAGCTGCTGTAACAGCCCACGTGATGAGAGGCAGGGTCTGAATGTTTCACAAACTTCTTGTTATTTTAGACTTTATTTTATTTTAATTGTACTGTTTTGTCCTTCATGTTTTATTTTACAATTATTTTATAATAGTACTTTTTAATTTTAAGCGATCAACGCTACTTAGTAGAGTAATACATGCTGCTTTATCACTGCGTCCAATAGCGCTAAGAATACGAGCTGAATGATCTTATTTATAATAATTGCACATGTAGTCGTTAAATTGTTAACAAAAATTAGTGTACTGTCAGAAGATCGAGTTTAGAATAATGAAGTCAAATGTTGATGTAACATGAAAGAGTGTAGAATATGCCGCTAATATTTGGCCTGGGAAATCAGTCTTGCGATTATATTATAAATAATTATAATCAAGGCGCGGAAGATGTTTCAATGTGTGAAATACATAATATGATTTCTCTGTTTTTGTATTAAAATAAATGAAATGTTTGTTTTTCTGAGTCTCTCAGCTTAGAGAAAACAACAGCCTTGAGTTGTTTCGGCGAGAAGGTATATCTGACTGCATTCGATAATCTGTCATGATTGCTTTAAATCATAATGACGACAAAATATGACAAGAAAAACTTAAACACAGAAACGTAAGCTACCACACTGCCAGCCAGAGAATTTGCTCTGCAGAGAGAGAGAGAGAGAGAGAGAGAGAGAGAGAGAGAGAGAGAGAGAGAGAGATAGAGAAGAGAGAGAGAGATAGAGAGAGAGAGAGATAGAGAGAGATATGTCTTATTTTTAATTTTTTTCTGCATGTAACGATAGAATTAGAATGTAAGATTTTTATACTCACAAGAGCCCAAATTTTATGTCAGGCAACGAATATGGTTCAAGAGTCAACATTATAAACTTATATTTTAATTCGTTCAATACAAGAAAAGCGCAAATTTAATTTTTCTCGAATACATTCTTTACAGTGTAAGATATATTAAATCTGTAGATTGAAGATCTGATCAAGAACACAATGACGAGAACGAGCAAGACTTATCCTAAAGGAAAGGCTCTGAGCGAAGCCTGGAATCACATACAGAAAGATGTAAGTTACTACGAGATAAATAGAATCTAGTTTTTGAGTAAATTAAGCCTTAAATGCGAATTGTTGGGCTTTTAAGAAGGCCTTTCATCCCAAGGCATTTTAATCCTTCAGAAAGAAATAAAACTGATGTCCTAAGTTTAATTCACTCGGTATAGTTTACGTTATATAGTTCGTCCTGTAGTTTAAAAGGTTTACCATGCTTGATGTGAAATTATATAAATTTCATGGGACAGATATTCTAGATAATCCATATTTCAATAGGAAAAATACTTCATTATATATAGTTGGCTGCGTAGTAGGTGGAAACTTGAAAGTGACCCTCTTGTACAGATATTTAAACAAAATTTATAATGACGAAATCTGTGTTAATTATAGGCTATTTATAGCCCATTGAATGGCCTAGTTGAAACTTGATGGTACGCTTGTTGACACGTATGGCTGGAGCCAGAGCGAGTCGGTAAGATATTCGACCGCGGATCAGTAGGTGCGGGTTCAAATCCTGGGCTCGCCCGTCACTGACATCGCTTTTGAGTGAGGAAACTGACGTTAACCTTAGCTTTACCAGCTTTTATGAGAACCAGGAGATAATCGGTTCAAATTCTATCATATCCACCACTGGCAGAGTCTCGTATGATACAGACATTTTTAATTTATCCATATCAAATAGCATGCTGGTCGCTAACACGACCACATTTTAAATCAGCTATATTTAGATGCCTGTTATTATTAATAAATCGTTTGCCTGGTGTGTGCCACAACGCAGTTTGAATGCTGTGGTGTGTATAATTACACGGATTGGGCAGACAACCCTAACCTGAACAGTTCTGTACCAGACTCCTGCTGCATCGAGTACAAGGCGAGCTGTGGCAGAAATGTCATCACATCCGGTGTCATCGATAACATATACATTGAGGTAAACAAAGGCTTGTATGTAACATATACACTGAGGTAAACAAGGCTTGTACGTAACATATACACTGGGGTAAACAATGCTTGAATGCAACATAATAGGCCAACATCAAGGTAAACAATGTATGTTTGTAACATATATATTAAGATAGACAAGGCTTGTATATAACATAGGCCTATACATCGAGGTAAACAAGGCTTTTATGTAACATATACATCAAGGTGAACAATACTTGTATGCAACATATATGCTGAGATAAACAATGCTTATATCTAACATATACACTAAGGTAAACACGATTTGTATTTAACCCGCTTAGAGTTCATTCCCTTGCTAGGTCATGAAAATAAGATCCACCCCATGCGTATATGAAGCATAGGAAGTGAATAACGCAGGTATTGAGTAAGAGCATGAATAGAATAAGAAAACTTACAATAACAGAAGCTCCTCAGCAATCCTATGCTACATTTCAGCGACTACATTATGCATCATATCTGAGAGATTTTACTTGATTAGCAGCTTCCGAATCCTTCAACGTTTATCAGTATCGAATTTAATACCTAATTCTCATTGACTAACGATTAGCGTTGTTGCAGTCTTTTTTTATTCTTTCTTATGTTTTATTATTTCATTTTTTTGATCACAGGACTGGCTTTCTTACTTCCCCTCAGCATATTTCTTTCTAAGATTGGTTTGGGTGAATTGATCTGTAGTGATGTGTGCTTTTGGGGGAGTCCCTGACATCATCCCTGGATGAGGAAACGGACGCTAAACCTTTATTATTATTATTATTAAATAAAGAGTACTTTCTCTAATTAGTGACCTTTGTGTTAGGTTTAACGCCGTTCAATTGACATAAACATTGTATTTTATTCTATATTGACTGTAAGATTTACAGTTGAAATACCCGGATTTATCTTACAAGGATTCTGTAATGATTAAATTCTTGAGCTCTCATTCTTATAGACTGCTCATGGTGCTCTATGTTGTTAGGGATGTGCAGAAAAGTTTCTGGAGGCCTCAGCCCTGACCATAATCATCGTCATCTGCGCAGCTGTGGGCGTGGCTATCATGCAGGTTTGTTTACTTCTCTCTGCTTGCTCTTATTTCTAGTTCTCTACTAACAAGATGACGTCTCGAAGCTGTTCTCTGTTGGCATGTCGAGTTACGTGTTAGTTTATAACTCTAATTAAATTCTAATTTAATTCTAAGTCATTCTAATTCTAATTTAATTATAGTTTATAACTATAATTTGCGACTTTTAAACAACTGCCTGAAAGTCTAACTACATATACTTGAACTAATGAAATTTTTGCGAGCATGCTTCTTCTAACATAACATTCTTATGAGTAGTGTTCAATGTTTACTTGCTTGCTTTAACTTTATTGTCATATATTATTCGTTTCACTTCATTTCTTACATACGGATTAAATTTTATTCCATTCTACCGCATTAAAACGTTCCAATGAGATAGAAAAAGAACGAGGCGATACATAGTCTCATAGATCTGTTTATTATTATATTGCACTGCTTCGATTTTTCTACAAGATTTAAATTACTTTTTTTCATATTGAATTGCTTATATTGAAGTATATAATATTGTATCTTATATACATTGTACTTATATATATATATATATATATATATATATATATATATATATATATATATTGATTTATATATATTATACAATGTTTATATATTGATTTATTTATATTAATTATATATTGTACTTATATATATATTATATATATAACTTATATATATATGTTGTAGTATGTTGTTTGAGTTTGAATTAGTTGATTAACTGCATGCATTTCGTTTGGGTTATACTAACTCAAATATCAAGCATGAAATGGTTATTTTTACGACAAATCAATGTTTACTGTTCTTTGCATTATCGGTTAGGCTAATATATCACCTGAATCAACCTACGATACGGCGAATGCAAGCCAGAGATTTCAAGTTCAATAATTTTCTGTAAACGATTCTCCCTGTATATTGTCGAGTTGCAGTCTTTAGCAAGCTGCTTTAGTCTGAACACTGCGACACGCTAAGTTCTTTGCATGATCTGTAGTCGAAGCACATTTTAGACAACTCGCTCCATACAGTGTACGACCTCATGCGGTGTCGTAGACGACCTCATGGGGTGTCGTAGACGACTCGCTCTGTACGACATCATACGGTGTCGTAGACGACTCGCTCTGTACGACCTCATGGGGTGTCGTAGACGAGCTCATGGGGTGTCGTAGACGACTCGCTCTGTACGACCTCATGGGGTGTCGTAGACGACCTCATGGGGTGTCGTAGACGACTCGCTCTATACGACCTCATGCGGTGTCGTAGACGACTCGCTCTGTACGATCTCATGGGGTGTCGTAGACGACCTCATGGGGTGTCGTAGACGACCTCATGGGGTGTCGTAGACGACTCGCTCTGTACCACATCATCATGAGGTGTCGTACCATAAAATCATGTTCTGCGAGAAGAATATAATAAACGTACCCAGAAGAAAATAATCTGAATCATCTTAATTAAAGAAATAAATAATTTGTATGTTTTAAGTTTATAAATGAATTCACGGCGTTTCAGATAGTCGGCATAGTCCTGGCTTGCTTCCTCGCTGCTGATATACGCCATGATAATTATCAGCCTCTCTGATCACACTCGAGCTACCATCTCTAGGTAAAATAATCTACCAATAAATTAAATGTTCTGCTTTAGTTAAAAGCTTTTATCATTCTGATATAGGATGTGACGAGTTTGTAGGCGTTCCACTCTATATATGTACTTTTGGACCCTACACTCTGCTCATCGGATTGCATTTGGTACCATAGTGCTCAATGTTGTCATGGACGACAGTAGGACTCTAATTCTGTTGTTGTTGTTTTTCATCAATTATCTAAACAGCCGCAAACTACAATGTAGTCCAAATAGCTCATTTTAGAAGTGGTCAGATTTCGTCAGTAAGTTTTAAATGATCAACCCTAGGGTGAACTGAACTCCGGTGGGTTTAATATTCGAGTATCTAAATCTCGGACCTTCGCAGGGTCTACAGCATAAATATTGGACTAAACTATCTAACGGTTTAAACATAAAATAAATATTCGATAAATATAATAAGTTATAAATATAGTTATGTATTTATAATCATTTTTATATTTTTAAATGAAACGTTTTAAGTGAAGTGCGCTGACTGTGTGACTGCGGATCCGAAGGTACAAGATTCAAATCCAGTTATAGTTCCAGCAGTGGTAAACCTTCGAGATCAGACCCTGCCGTTAAATTCATGTTAGATTATCTTATCATTCGTCATTACAAATCTTAATTAATTAGTTGCTAATTCTGGATATACGTTCTGCTCCAGACTGCTGGTACAGTGTTTAAAATTATATTATTATCATTGGTGTCGACACATGCATGATTAGCATTTTATCGACTCCATGTAAACGGCGGGATTAGCGCACTTGGTTTAGTTGCGTGTCAATTGTCGAAGTTAAGCTGCATCGACTTCGGTTAGTATTTTGTGGGTGACCACCTTGGAAGACCGAGTGTTGGTAAAAGCTTAGGAAGGAAAAAATCCCAGGGTGATGAAAGGTTATTGTTAAATCCGCGCCGGCTGCAATTGATGCGCCATCAAAAGGCAACGATTACTAATAACAATGGAGAGGAAGGAGGAAATGGGTCTTAAAAAACAAGCTTCTGTGCTTCCTGACCCAGTGTGCCGTTATGTTATGTTTATGTTTAAGCTTTATTAAAATATCACTTAGTACACTATGCTATATTAGCATTGTAATGGCTATCTACGTATAGGAGGTCATTTAGAATGTAATGGCAGTGCTGAAAGGGTTATAGTTACATCCATCTCTATTGGATTTACTACAAATTTAATTAGAAGGAATTAATTTGTCCAGATGCATTTATCTATTGCACAATTTGCACAGTTGAACTGATTTTTGGATAATTGAGATACTCTAAATGTTTATTTAGCTATAATAATATTAATTAAAGTTCTTTAGATATGCTGTGACTATCATTCGTTATTATTTAACATAATTTGCCGATTATGTGTACTTTATCCTTTAGATATGTCTGCAAATATGTTTACCAGAACACTCCAGAACTTTGTGACTGCAGAATATTACTAAGATTACTAAGATTACTAAGATTACTAAGATTACTAAGATTACTAAGATTACTAAGATTACTAAGATTACTAAGATTACTAAGATTACTAAGATTACTAAGATTACTAAGATTACTAAGATTACTAAGATTACTAAGATTACTAAGATTAATAAGATTACTAAGATTACTAAGATTACTAAGATTACTAAGATTACTAAGATTAATAAGATTACTAAGATTACTAAGATTACTAAGATTACTAAGATTACTAAGATTACTAAGATTACTAAGATTACTAAGATTACTAAGATTACTAAGATTACTAAGATTAATAAGATTACTAAGATTACTAAGATTACTAAGATTACTAAGATTACTAAGATTACTAAGATTACTAAGATTACTAAGATTACTAAGATTACTAAGATTACTAAGATTACTAAGATTACTAAGATTACTAAGATTACTAAGATTACTAAGATTTCAGAAGACTTTTTGTGATTACAGAAGATTTTAAATTTTAGTGGCTTGAAAAAAAATCAAAATGTCAACTTGAATTATTTGATAATTAGTATTAGTTAAAACCATTTGATTAAATTTGGTATAAGTTCTTCCAAATTCATTAGCTCAATGGTGTCCTTAAATCTGTGACCGAAAATAAGATACGTAATAATGGTAACAATGTGCTAATAGACGTTGTGTATTATGATCCTACAGAACGAAGGTTATCATGATCTTCCACTGATATGTCTTGTCAGAATATTTAGCTCTTTTATTTCATCATATCCATCCTGAAATCATACTCGGATGAAGAAATTAACGTTAATAAGTTATTTACTGGCTGTATTTTTTAAAATTCCTATCGAAATAGTGAAACCTATACTATATTCCTAGTCTTCTTAATGAATTTTATTTTTAATGTCGTTATGTTTCTGAAATTTTAAAGTAATTAAATTTTATTAAGTTAAGTTCTATTTAAGTTTGCATTTAATAATGAAGTTTTTGTAAGTGTTGTAACATTTAAACTTCATAGTAAATATGTCAATTATTATCAAACTTAAAAATCGGAACACACACCGTAACTTATTGTAAAAACCCACCACTGCATGTGCACTAATGACAATCTACAATTTGCTCTTTGATATTTTCGATATTTCATTGATTCAGATAGCTGTTTGACGTTAAATAATTTGATTCAGATAGCTGTTTGACGTTAAATAATTTGATTCAGATAGCTGTTTGACGTTAAATAATTTGATTCAGATAGCTGTTTGACGTTAAATAATTTGATTCAGATAGCTGTTTGACGTTAAATAATTTGATTCTGATAGCTGTTTGACGTTAAATAATTTGATTCTGATAGCTGTTTAATGTTAAATCGTTTTATTTGATTGATTTAGATTGTTGTTTGGCCTGAAATTGTGTTATTCGATTGAGTCAGATAGCTGTTTGATGTTAAATCATTTTATTTGTTTGATTAGAATGCCTTTTGACGTTAAATCATTTTAATTGATTGATTCAGATTGCTGACCTATGTCTCTCCTGCTGCCTGATCAGAGCTATCAAGAGAGATGAAGAGGAAGACCTAGACTGGAAAAAGTAGCACTGACTAGCGCAGTGTTGAAGAATTTATTTTAAATACTCTGCAAATCTCAACTACAACATTTATAATCGACGCCCCTAGTATTTTTTAACAGAAAAGTGAAGTTAAGCCTCTTTGATTTATTTGTTAGCTAAATATTAACAAAAATGTTTATATATGGTACAAGGAATGATGTTAATCTTAATATATTTATGCGGGTTGTTACTTTTCTTTAAAGCGATCAATTATGATGTTAAGCAATAGAACAATATCCTTAACCAAGCAAATTTAATGTCCGGTTTTTCGTCCAACAAAAACATCAGGTACGTTTATGACATCTACGCAGCTAGACGTTCAGCTCTACACTGCCTCTGGATGATTATTTTCATACACAATGTGATATGATAAACTAAATTAGGCCTAGGTAACAATATTCATTAAATCATCATACAGCTGTAGCATTCTTTAGTATAGAAAATTCTGTATGAGGTTTTAGGTTATTGCTATTCGTTTATTTATTTATGTTATTTACTGTTATTAGTTTTAATCTTTTGCGCTTTCTACTTTACTTGTTATCATTACAACTTGAATTTACCATAAAATTAATTATCTATTGCTGTGCTAGTTCGTAATGCTGTCTTGTTCAAATTTGGATTGTAATATCATCTAAGCGACGTGATGGGAATACAAGTAGACATAGACATTTCATAGCAATACAAATCTGCGAAATTAAAGGTAATTATCACGAACTGAGGGCTTAAAAATATTCGTAATATTACAATATTTGTTTTGTTAGCAAATTACTTCGTAGAAATCATTTAACTAATAAAATATTAAACATATCCTGAGCAGAATCCTCCAAGAATAATGTCATATCAAAGGAATGCTAGATGATTTAAAGATTCATTCGTATATGGAGTTAATGAGAAAAACGGAAAACAGAGAAGAGTGGAGGCGTTATGTACCACGGACCTGCCAGTAGGAAGCGCGCTAAGAAAGCTCTTGACCAGCATTTGATCTACACATAACAGAGTCAAATGAGCTCAGGGATGTTTTTCTCGATAGTTTGCGGTTTCTGAAGACAATGAGCATCAAATAAGAACACGTAATCGTTTTTATTCATATTGGGAGCAGAAGCCGGACGACAGTTGACGCATTAATAACATAAAGTGCAGTTATGTTTGCACGAGACGTCATAGATTTCTCAACGGAGTCGTATATTCATAGAGAACAAATATTTAGAACTGTCGACCTCATAAAATAATGATGTCACAATTTCAACGATTGTGGCAGATGTTGTATTAACCATTTATTACTAGTTTCGCTTGTATGAGTTGCATATGACATGTAGAATTACGGTAATGTACTATAAACACAAAAATGATCATCTGTGATGATATCTATTACTTTAATACCATATGTTTAACCCTTGGCTGGAGCCAGTGGCGATATCGGTATGATACTCAAATGCGGATCAGTATGTGCGGGGTTCAAATCCTGAGCTCGCCTGTCACTGACATCGCTTTCGATTGAGGAAACTGACGTTAACATTAGCTGTACCAGCTGTTAAACAGCTTGTCTGTTGTCCGTATTACTAGTCCTTTGAATGTCCGAGATTTTACGCTCTATCAACGCAACCGGGAACCGATCTCAGGATATCAGAAGCTGCCATTTAACTTTCGCAACGTTATCCAACGCACTTGCACACTGAGCCATTTGGACTTTTTATGCACACGTCGGCAACATAAATTTAAAGTTCCTTTTTATAATAGCAACTAGATATAGGAATGCAGAGGCGTATTATACTTCTTAGTTTCAAAGATTCTTATTAGAGTGCAACGAGGATCATTTGTGACGAGATTTCATTCTTGATTGCGTCACTTAATAGTACAGTAAGGTTATTACATTAAATAAGGAAATCGTACGGATAGCAGTATAACAGTGGAATCTATATAATATAAAATAAAATATTCTGATTTTATTTAATAATCAAATAAAAGGAAACATGTCTAGCAATTTGCTGTGTAATAGAATGTTCAAGTGTGCCGACATACTACAGAGTTAGTTACACTTTAGCCAAATAATTAAGCTTAAGCAAGAGACCTGGGCTTGAAACCACACTGATCCTTCGTTCTGATAGCATATTTAGAGTGCGGAAACATGCGCCAAACTTGATTTTATTCAATGATATTGATACACTAATCCAGTTAATCTTGTTAATTTTGCAAGAGAGAGAGAGAGAGAGAGAGAGAGAGAGAGAGAGAGAAAGAGAGAGAGAGCGAGATTGAGAGAACTACATGTATGTTTATTTCAATACACTCGAAATATGCAGTGGCATACACAAACAAGGCCGTCAAAGAGGTCACAAGTAACCTATCTAGTTGATCACCCCTCAGTCATACAAATTGAGAAATAACTAGGCAAACGGAATAAACATGCAATACAAGTTATAGAAATAGCAAGAAACTATCAGGAAACTATTAAGAAACTTGATAGCATTTATTAAAGAAAATTAATGTTACATGGAATAGACAAAACCTGTAGAAACTTTCTCGTTGTAACTTGCTGATAAAGAGCGGTTTGAGTTTTGTGGTCTAATGACAATTGACTCGGTCCATAATTACGTCATAATATCCGGACAGGAATGGTCAGCTGAGAGCAGAATGATCCGGATCAATTGTTTAGCCAGTGCTATATCCAATAAATTTACCGGATACCGCTATACGTATCCCATTTTCGTGAAACTGTTGAGTCTCACAAGTTTCAACAGTTTGTTCCTGTATCCATAGCAGTCTGTATCTGTTATGGATACAGGAAGTTGTCAAAAAGTCAACTGAATTTAATGACTGATTTTTGTAGTCTAGTAGTGTTTGTTTTTGATGCAGACTAGATAGAAAGCTTCAAATGCTATGTATAATATGGTGATAGAGCAAATTTTCCTATCCACATGTAATCCTATAATTTTCCTATACGTCCCTGACATTGCTTTATGGCCAGGAACCGGACGTTAAATCCTTATTGATTGATTGGTTGATAATCGGCAGAGTAGACCATTACTTCTTCGTTCCGTATTGATAATGCCAATATTATTTTGAAATATATTAACTTTAGAACAAAATAAAAGTAAAAAATTATATATTACTCTGTGCAATATCCTAAACAATAATAATAAAAAAATAAAAAAATAAATGCATTATTAAATCTACCTCATGAGGCTCGAGCTAACACATGTTAATCATGAGTATCGCTAGAGCTACGACCAAATCTCACAATTCATCTACATTTTTATTCTATTGTTAGTTATTAATTAATTATTAAATAAAGCCTTCCAGCAGAAGCATAACATAAATCAATTCATCTGAATACAGTGTAACAGTATTATAAATAATATTTAATGATTGGTTAACTCACAACTTAATTAATCATATGACAATGGCGGGATACAAAGAGATCAGAATAGCGTCAGTAGTGTCTGCAATAGTCACTCGTTTAGTGTTTACACTGCACTGTTTACTGGCATTCTGGAGGATTTTTGAAAGGACCTGGCAACAGTTCTATCTTCTTCTCTTCATCGGGTTATTCTTTCTTCTGCTCGAAACTCTGATCACTCTGGCAGTGAGAAAAGGCGCGGAGTATAAGTGGTAAGTGCTCTATTACTATTATATTATATTGTATTATATTATATATTATATTATATATTGTATTATATATTGTATTATATTATGATACATTAGAAACTACTTGCTAATTTGGGCTACACTTAATATTTTACTATATATATATATATATATATATATATATATATATATATATATATATATATACATATATATATATATATCTTTATTTCGCCACATGGGCAAACAACACATATTATATAGCAGTGAGGAAGTAAGGATAATATTTACACGTGTCGTAAAAGGCGACAAAACACTAAGATCCAAACCAACATCAGAAAGGGCATTCGGTAGGTGAGCGCATAGGCTGCAAAACTTGTTATAAATTTTTTAAAGCGAATGGAATATCCCTATCCTTATTAAACTGGGTTTCAAGGGAAGATGATGATGCTGATGATAATGATGATGATGCTGATGATGATGATGATAATGATGATGATGATGATGATAATGATGATGATGATGATGATGATGAAGATGTAGAGATAAGGATGTTTAATTTTATATAAATTTAAAATGTCTTCTGGCGTTAGTATCAGTCTTGATGAATTCTTGGTTGAAATGGTCCACATTTATATTTAATATATAATACAGGAGTAATTATTTTATTTTATTTTAACTGTATATCTTGGTACTCTTGCTGTGTGCAGACCGGTGCTCATTTGTAGGTAAATGTAACGAATGCGGTCCAAATGCTAAAAAAACAAGAAAGAATCTAAAGATGACAATTTCTCAGTGAGTTTTTTATAGCTTAAGGAAAGGCAGGCAAAGGCATGAAATGCGATCCACTGGTTTGTTGATTAAATGGTCTTTCACTGGGTGTGAAAGTGGAGTAGGAGCTAAAACAAGCTCCACACTTTTAAATTATATATATATATATATATATATATATATGTATGTATATATATATATATATATATATATATATATATATATATATAGAGAGAGAGAGAGAGAGAGAGAGGGAGAGAGAGAGAGAGATAAGGAGAAAAATTAATATCCTCGATAATGTCAATTTGAAGGCTTTTTATTAATTAATAAGATCATAGTCATTTATTATATTTTCTGGTTTGATAATTTAGTAAATGATGGTTTAATTGGCAGTGTTAATGGAGTAAATGATGGTTTAATTAGGCAGTGTACAAGCCTGATGCCCAATTGTTTAGCCATGGTGTTGTTTATATCATGACCTACTGGACCAATGAGACCCTGGCAGGGTATTGATCTTCGGCTGATGATATCACTGACATTGAAGCACATTGTGTTGATCCGAACATAAAGTCATTTTGACTGTTGTGTACGTGGCTATGCTTTTTCATTTACACCAGCTCATATCCTACAGTATGCTGAAGCACGCGAGGTGTCTATAATGCAATCCTAAGTAGCCTTCCTTCGTAGATAATGTACCTATAGTAATGGTGTATGATTATTTCATATGCTATGTCAAATTTTTAATATTTTAAATGCGTCATTTGTTGAATAAGCCTTCATTATTATTTGCTGCAAGTACTTGAACAGGCTAGGATTTAGAGAAAGAAATGATTACAAAATGGTTTCTAAATACGTTATCGCTTCTAGTAAAGGTTACATGCCTACTTATTGCATATGAGGCAGCCTACATCCATGCAGTCTTCTGCTATACCTTTTACTTGCAATAAATTGACCAATCATTACTTCCACACAGACTGCAAACTGTTCAAACGCTCGTTTCACCACGATGCACCATAGATCTGGAAATCTCTTCCTTCCATTTAACCCATCCTTCATCTCCCTCTCGTCAGCTGCCCTTCATTATGAACAGCTTCATAGTTAGGAGCTTGTCTCTTTGATCTATCTTTCTTAGTCACGGTACATGAATTGATGCCAAAAAGTATATCTCCTTTCCGCTAGTATTCTTCCTTGGATTGGCTTCCTGATTTTTGATTTGCACCGTTTACTGGACCCGCACTCTGATCAATAATACAACAGAACTACCACATATAAAAAACAACGCATAGTTTACGATAAACAGCGTCATGTAGACAGATTGAAATATATGCTATATGCATATATTTCAATCTGTCAACATGATGCTGGTTGTCCTCTGAGAATAAATAGAGAAAGAACGTAAATATTCAGTAATTACTATGTTACTCTCTGACTGATCAAATCTTCAAAACAGGCGACATATTATTTGCTGCAGAAATAATATAATTAATTATTACCGTTGAACGCAATGGACTATATTACGTAAGACTATAAACAAAGTTCCGCAATAGATTGGAACTGTAGTCTACATCCGCTAATTCTCTCAAAATAACAATAGCAACATCGTAATTATGTAAAACGATTAATTGTCTTCTTGAAGTGCACTGACAATTCCATAAACAATATCCATCAGTTGACTCTTTATCATTTGAACTCTGGCGTCCGGTGCATTCTTTCCTTCATTGTAGCAGGTAACGTGTTCATATTTCATTTCCAGAGAAAATACGAATAATAAAAACATTGAATGTATTCAAATTCTTAGAGCTTGAGTAGTATCTAATCCGGGATTACACTACCACCTGGTACTTCTGGAGCGACACCCCTTTTTATAGCGATTTATTTACTATTTTTGTCTCGCTCTCTCCCCGTTCGCTCGCCAAAAATACTAAATAAAACTCTATAAAAAATCGCTCCAGAAAGTACCATGTAGTAGTGTAATCCCGGATTAGATACTACTAATAATAATATTTATTATTTATATTGTATCGAAACTATAGCAACATCTATTTATAATATCAACCCTCTAGAATACAATAGGTCTAATATGGATACCATCATCCATTACAACTCCTTTTGTATATAAAGGAGATAACCCTACTTTATTCTGTTCATATGTTTTCATCTCTTTCTTATCAAACCGAAACCCCTTATTAACACCATTAATAATCTCACTATTAAACAAGCATTGTATATATTTTTCTTTATTTATAATACTATTACGCTTCTGTAAACCTTTTGATGATGCTTTGTTTTTGTTCATCTTTGATGAATCAGGATTACATCCTGTATCTTTTCCCCATACATAGTATGTTTTACTGCATAAAGCTACCATACCTTCTCCTTCATATTCAATCTTAAACAATCCTGGAGTTCTATTTGAATATTTATCTGTTGAAAACCATTTATGTTTTTCCTTTTCAAACTCATCCCTTAATTCAGGTTTAATTAACTTCTCAAAATCATCAGTCATAGCCATATAAGCAGAATCTGTATCCATCTCTATATACTGGAAATCTGATCTATCTATATACTTATCTATACAATCATAATAAAACTGTAACATCCTTAACTTTGAATCATCATATATACTACATGCAACTTGGATAGGCATATCTTGATAAACCTTTCTAGCTCTTTTAGTTACTTCATACACTCCATTATATTCTTTTGCACCATAATAAAAGTGATCGTTTTTAGCTCTATTGAACTGTGCTTCAGTACAATATTTAACCTTTTTGAATTTATTCTTATTCAAACCCGTTCTTCCAAAAGCTGAATTACCAATAAGTTTACACCCTTCAGCAATTATTGCATACTTTGTATCTATATCTCCTTTTCTTCTTTCATCTGATACCCATTCCATAAAACCCTTCAGTACTCTTCCTCTCTTAGCTTCAATAACTCCATGTAACTTACTAACAATACATCCATGTTCTATTAACCATTTTAGTCTTGTAGATTTAATTAATATCTTTTCCGCCTTTAATGTAGCCATAAGTTTTTTACTTTTCGTAGGTTTTCTATCCAACTTCTCAAGTAAAGCTTGTGTGTATTCTCCACATATAGTTTCATCATACTCCCTATTTTGAAATATCGGACACATCTCACTAAAATAATTCCATTTATCTTCAGGTACTTCTATATCAACTTCCATAAATCCAAAGAAGGAATCCGTCATAAGTTCTTTTTCATACTTTACCCAATCACTAGTTTCTTGCCAATATAATTTACCACAAGGCATTTCTTCACCTATACAATATAAATACAACGCATTTGCATCATAACCAACTATTTTCTTCACTGTTTTCCCTACTTCTTTGTTGTAACCCCATTCCTTTTTACCTATATCATAATTTACTCTACTAATCTTCGTTTTATCTTTTTCATGATACCTATGAAATACAATGGATGCACCACCAGTTATATTTTGTTTTAATTTATAAAAAGCATCCTTATTTTCTTCACTAAATAACCATATCATAGGATTATAATACTTTTCCCATCTCAATAGCGCTTTATGTCTGTAAAACTCTTTATACGGTTTATCTGATCTAGCTTTATTACATCTCTGACAAGATAAAACACAGTTATTTTTAACGTGAGGTTTCTTACAATCTATCCTATCTAATGACCAAGTATCTCTACACAGAAAACTCCAACAATAATGACAACGCCAATTATCTCTACTGAATATATTTCTAACATCTTCAACTGTCACATTTCGACTTGAATCTCTTTTCTTATCTTCATCTTGCTTTTTATAATTACTTATTCTCTTCTCTAATTCCAAATCATCTAATTGAAATACAGGTCCAGCTTTATGTGGCTTTGCTTTTCGTAAATATTCTTCAAAACCTAATATTTGAAACTGATACAGAACGTTTTCAGCTAAACCAGGAAGTGAAAATGCATCTTTATACATATCTAGTTTAAACGTATAATATAATTCCTTTTGTTTTAAACATGCTTTTAACATTGGTCCAACATCTAAATTATTATACCATCTCAATAAATCTTTAACTAATACTATTTTCTTTTCCTTACATATTTCCATAAGTTTATTAAAATCTTTTTCTTTCATCTTTTCGTCTTTTAACGATGAATAGAAATCCTCTATTTTTAAATCCTTAACTAGGTAATCCAGCTTATCATAACTATCAAACCATTCATAAGGAAACCAACCCTTCTGTTCATCAATATCATAGGACTTAATAAACTTACTTAAACTTGTTCCCGGTGCACAGTAATTCATCTGATCCAGAAATAAAAAGCTATTCGTTTTTATTCCTTTATATCTGTTCCCTTCTTTAATAACAAAAGGTGTTTTATCTCTAGCTAATATTTCATTTATGAATCCTTCATTAGTTAGTAAGTTAATATCATAAAATCCACTATTAAACCCAACAATCGGTATAACAGAACAGTAAGATTCAACTTCAGCTTTATCTTTTTCTTCCAAACGATCTAATAATGGTTTCATTTGAATAAACATTAGCTCTTTAGCCTTTGCTGCAACTCTATCAAAATATTCAAACATAAGTTTAACTAAATCTCTCGGGTTTTTAGACAATATAAATTCTTCTTCTTCTTCCAAATTAAACCCTGGTACATTAGTTGCTATTGATACCGAAACTGGTATATGTCTAGTAATATATCTTAATTTACTTTCTTTTTCTTTTGCAAGTGGAAAAAATACCTTGTTTTGGTCATCATAAGGATATTGTTTAACCAGTCTTCTAAATCTAGCGCTGTCTATTTTAATCATTTTCTTAGTTTCTGGATCTCTCACTATTACTCTCTCTACTAGTTGCCTCATTTTCTGAAGAAGCGATTCCAAATCAAACACCATCATATAAGGATATTTATAGTCTACATCTACATCATAGTAATCAGATAACTCTACAATTATATTTCTTTTCTTTTCCCATAACTTTGGGTACTTATTAAATATATCCTTTTGTTCTAAAGTACAAGTTTCAAGATGACTTTGTAAATCCCAATTATCTCTAAATCTCATATCACATCTTGTACATAAATATTTCTTGTTACCAAACTTATGAATATCAGTGATATATGAGAAATGATTAAGATAAAGATTTAAATAAATAGGTACTCGAGTTTCATTGAATGGTGATTTACGAACATACGATATAGCTCCATTTTCATAATAACTAACTATATTTATAGCATGACGCTTATTAAACTCTTCATAACGATCTAATTCATTAATATAATCAAAACCTGTATAAGTATCAATTCTTCTTCTTCCGTTATAAAACTCAGTAAATAACTCTCTCACCCTTGCTATATAACGATCTGGTCTACATCCTTCAGCTATTCCTATACATGCCCAAAAACACATATTGTTCTCTGCCTTTTCTAAAGCTATAATAGTTCTACATTGTTTAATGTATGTTGGCAACTCAATATTAGCTCCTATTAGGAAATCTAATCTAGTGATTTCTACAGCCATAGCGTATATACCAAGAATTATTGTCTTAGAATCTTTAAGAGTTTCTATCAAACGGTTCTCTATTGTCTCTTTTGTTACTCTATGTTTTAGTTGTTTAAGATCATTTAGATCCTTCACTACAAAAAGTTGCTCAAAAAATAAGTTATTAGTACCAGGTTTGAAAAGACTTATTTCTCCATCCTTATCAGTTACATAACCAAAACTAATATTTAGTTTTATTGCATTATTTTCTTTATGATATATTTTATCAAAACATTCATAAATCTTATTCAAAGAATCTATATAATTGAAACAATATAGTTTTAAATATTTACTTTCATTCTCTTCACCATAGATATTTCTTTCTTTAGCTACCATCTCTCTCACTATTTTATCTGAATCTGATTCATTAAATACCCAATATGATCCATCTAATATAGGAATTTCTGCTCCATCACGACGAATCATAATATTTTTTTCTTTATCATGTTCATATACCTCAAGTAAGGCTTTATATGCTTTACCTCCTATTTGAATTTGTCTTCTACTTACTGGACTATAAACAGTTTTAGGTTTTTTTGCTTTATTACTGTCAAGAAGAGTAAACTCCTGAGTTTTTTCGTCATAACTATATTCCTTAAGTAACTCTTTAAATGCTTTACCACCTACTAAAATCTTTCGTTTACTATCCGGTTTTTTCACAAAAACTTTAGCTTTAGGTTCTTCTTCTTTCGCAACAGGTTTATTATTATCTATATTTATAAAATTATTGGTTTTTTCATCGTAAGTATATTTTCCCTCTTTAAGTAACTTTTTAAATGCACGACCGCCTACGTCAATATTTCTATTACTTTTTGGACTTTTTACACGTACTTTAGTGCTAGTACCTTCCTTAGCTTTTACTGCTTGACTTTTTTTCGTGACGTTTGAAAATGTCGAAGCATTGTTTACCATACTTTCAATATTTATAAATTCATCATTTGTTATTTTACGACCTAATATCGATTCTACCTTCATTACTGATAGATGATTAAATAACTTTAGCCTTTCTAACTCATCATTTGTCAACACCATTTATTAAGTAAAAGATTATATAAAAGAAAAATTCTTTCATTAAATAAATTGCTAAATAAATGGAAGCCATTATTTTATCTGGCGATATAACTAGAAGAGTTAAAAAGTATGATACAGAGGAAGAGAGACAACAATCTAAAATAAGAGCTGTAAAGAAATATGCAAGTAAAAAGTATTACTGTGATATTTGTGATAAAACCATGACACTTCATAATTACTCTAGACATATTGAATCCAATAAACATTTCCAAAATTCCATCGCTAATAAATGAATACTTCTCAAGTTAGTATTAAAAACACACACATAATTACATAAAACATAATATAAAACACAATATTTAAAGTGTTCTATATTTTTTCTTTTATGTAATTATGTGTACTATAAATGGTGCCGACAATGAATCGACTACAAGATATGGCTTTGAGAAAGGTGCTAGATACAACTTTAGAAAAATTAAGGAGTATGGAGCATTCCGAAAAATCATCATTTTTAAAATGGCCAGTTTTTAAGCGTTTGGAAGTTACACTCTGCAGAGGAATTAACCATAGTTGCATTACTGACGAAACTTACGTTTTGATCGATAAGTTGTGCGTTGAATTGTCATTGATGAAGACTAGAGGCATATCAGGTGACGATTTTAAAATGATTGAACATATACAGCTTGATGGAATCGACTTTAATAGACTTTCTGAGGATACTTTAATGCTCATTTACTATGTGTGGCCGTATAATACGGATGCCATACATTCTAAATTAGAGAATACAGAAAAATTTAAATGGGCATACAGTTATTATGAAAGTGATGACTTTTGATACATGTAAATGAATACTTCTAATATTACAGTTAAATCTTATCTACCCTCTGAAAGTAGAAGGGAAAGATCTAAATTACAACAGGTTAAAGATAAACATAGATCTTTTACTCAGACTAATAAAAAGGATATTCCTAAAGATTTTAATGAATTGAAATTAATAAAGTGCAGAGATCATGCTATAACTTTTCTAAATGAATACATGAATATTGATAAGAAGACTAGTAAATCAAAATATTGTAAAACTCATCACATAAGTCATAATACCCTGAATACCGGTCTCAAACAACTTGGGTACAAAACGCGATTAAATGAGACCAAACCAGATGTGCCTAGACCACTTGAGACCAAACCAGACCAATCTAGACCAATTGAGAGCAAACGGAGAAAACATAAACCACGTAGTGACCTTGTTGTTGCAGGTAACCATGCAAACCCAGAGGGTTTGGATCTCAACAAAGTTGAGTATGAAGATGAGGAACTGGAGAAAATGATTAATACTAGTTTAGCCAATTTACAAGTTGAATAAACTTTTGTTACTAGTAAATGGATCTAATACCCTTAGAAGAAAAAAGTAAATGGACCAATGATTTAAAACCCATACTGAATGAAATGAGTAAATTATCTGATGCAGATAAAATTCAAGGATTCAAAAATGAAGTTGTAGATAAATATGTAGCTCATAAAGCCTTAAATTACGTTACCCAACAATTAATCTTAGTAGATTGTGATAATGAAATGTTAGAGAAAGAAAACGAAGAACTAAGATATAAAGTTGATAATTTAGGAAAGTTTGATGAAAATAGGTTAAATGAATTTAGAAATAAGACTGTAATTGTTCCTTCCACAGATAATGAAATACGAGATAGAGCTATGAAAATATTTAGAAGAAATCAAGCTAGAATGAAACAAATGAATGCGAATATAAAAAAGCAAATAAATGAATAGTGAAATAACGAAACTTGAGAGAAATGTTAAGTCTTTAATAGATCAAAATGATAGACTACGATTCTGTATTTACACCTCCATTCCCATTATTATTATTTTAGTAATGTATATAGCAATGAATCATTTAAATAAACAAAACCTAAATCAAGTATGAGTAAGTTTTTATAAAGTAAAAGTTGTAGTTCTTCATTAGTGTTATCAGGATCAACTTCTTTTACAGTTTTATTTAAAAATCTTCTGTATCTTTTCCTTGTACCTTTTTCAGGAGCTAAAAATAGTTGTTCTTTAAGTAGAGCGGCCTTTAACTCTTGAAATATATCTTGAGGTAAAAGCTCTATCAACTTTATCATATTAACTTTTAAACCCCCGAATATAGAACTCTCCTCAAGATCTTCCATATTTCCTGCAAAGATATTCTTGTAAATGTTATACATAGATATAGCATAAGTCAAGGAATTAATGAATTGCTTTGAATTGTATTGATCTAGTAAATTATTTTTCATTAACACTAAAGAAATAACTTCTCCAATTTTACAAAGTTTCTCAGCAAGTATATTATCATACGTGCCATTAAGGAGCACGTATAATTTATTAGTTACATCACTAGAATTCATATCCCCTAATTTGGAATTTGTTTCAAAATATTCTTTTGTTATACAATCATGAGCATCAACGGGATTTCCAACATTAGTTATACGATTATTATTCATATCAAGGTTACCAGTCATTGAACCCCCATTTTTATTCAGTTTTGAATTTAAAACAGGTTGCACAGTTTCTTCTATATGTAGATTGGCTAGTTGCACTGCTGCTAGAGTAGTTTCTTTTTTAATATAATCACAATACCCCTTTGTAGCTACATCGTTATCATTAATTGGTAATTTTACATTTGTTATTCTATTATTATTCAAACTGATATCACTAGTAATATTTCTATCAAGTTTTGTATCTATAGCAGCCTGAAAGGCTACCTGGACTTTGTCCAGCATTCTATACAAGGTTTTAAAACTAGAATCATTAACCTTTGGTTTATCTGTAGAACCTGATTTTAAAATAGAGTTGTTACTCATTTAGTAAGAGTAAATAAGGACAATGACACAATATATAAATCACGGTGTTACACTTTCATCAGGACAAGCAACTAAAATTAAGCATGCATGTGATAAAGGTACTGAAGTTGTAATTAAACTATCTAAAAAGAATTTAACAGGAGATATCAATCTTCCTTTAACGAAGACTCAGTTAAATAAAATTAAACAAGCTAATGCTGGTGTGGAACTAACCCTTAGTAAAACTCAACTTAAGCATATGGAAAAAACTGGAGGATTCCTAGGGGCTTTCCTTCGCTTACTTCCTGCAGCTTTAAGTCTTTTAGGATTAGCGGGAGGAACAAGTGGTACAGGTAATTCGAGCAAACAGGTGGCTCCATCAGAGTCAGACATATCAAATTCTAACCCAATATCATTTTATGGAATACCCTTATCAAATACCTTAAAGTCATATGGTTTAGAAGGTAATACAGAAGGACTTAGAGGAGCAAAGTGGGGTAAAGGTTTATACTTAGAAAGAGAAGGATCAGGCATAATTAGCGATGCTGTGGAGCCAATACCCTTGGTTGGAAAGATCTTATCTGACCTCTTAAAGAAGATTGGTTTAGGAGGTAATCCAAAAAGACTTAGAGGTGTAGTGTGGGGTAACGGTTTATACTTAGAAAGAGAAGGATCAGGTTCTTTTTTAGGAAAAAAAAAGACGTGCAAGTGTTAACTTTCCCTAAATTTCTAAGTAAATTTCCTTTACCACTAAAACCTTTAAGTAATTTTGATATTATGGAAAAATGTAAATCAATTAAAAACTTTAAAAGTGTGTTTATGAGAGATGAGTTGAAAGGCAAGGCTAGCACTAGCGAAAGTCTAATATTAAATATGGATGATAGTGAGGGTCAAGGAACACATTGGGTTAGTCTTTATGTTAAGGGTAAGAATTGTTATTACTTTGATAGTTTTGGTTTCGAACCTCCATTAGAGGTTAAGAATTATTGTTCAGAAAAAAACAGATATTTCAGTACATATAAAATACAAGCTAGGGATGAAATCATATGCGGTCATTACTCTATCTATGTTATTAGGGAATTAAACAAGGGTAAAAGTTTTCACGATGTACTTAATCATTTGTTTCAAATCGTAGCTAGTAAATCAGAACAAAGTTGAAGAACTAATGTCTCTAAACACAGATTTTTCACAAATACTAATACCCCTATATGGTAATAAAAAACACAAGAAACATGCAGATATTTTTCCTAAAAATATATTTATGATAATAGCAGGCAGTACGGGATGTGGAAAAACTAATCTGATGCTTAATTTCTTACTAAATAAAGTTTTAAAATATGATGACGTGATGATATACACCACAACACCTTTTCAAGATGCTTACAGATATTTACAGGACATTAATACAGAACTGGATTCTGACATTGTTACTTTGTACAATCCTAATGAGTCGAGTATTGTAGGTCCAGAAGAACTTGATAAAGATAAAACCCATATTGTAGTTTTCGATGATGTTATGAGTGAGGATCAAAAAGTTATGACAGATTACTTTTGTAGAGGTAGACATAATAATGTAAATGCATTTTATTTATGTCAAAGCTTACATCATTTAAAGAAACATGGAATACGCCAAAATGCTAATATATTTATTTTGTTTCATCAAGATAAAAAGACAGTAAAATATTTCTATGATACACATATTTCAGGTGATATGGGGTTAGAGGAGTTTGAGAAACTTTGCGATAAAGCTTGGTCTAAGAAGCACGGATATATAGTAATCAATCTTTGGGAACCTCCTGAATGTGGTCGATATCTCTTAAATTATGATACTTTATATGTTCCAAACAAATACATAAAAATACATAGAAGTACATAGAAATGTGTTTTATCGTGTATAAATATGCTGGTAAAATTTGATCCTACAACATATAGTAAGGTTAAAAATGAGGTTAAGGAAATGTTCAGAGATGAGAAAGTTGGAAAGCAACAAACATATGAGAGTCAATCAGAATTATTCCAACCAATCATAAATAGTACTAAAGAAGTTATGAAAACTATCACTGATGAGAAACAAAGCTTAAATAATACAGCCGATAGGCTGCTGAGCAAAGCTCAGATTTTAGCACTTCGAGATAATGCTGGACAAAGTCCAGGTAACCTTCCAGGTTACGACCAAAGACTCGCATTAAGGCAAGCAATACAAGATATGTCAGGTCTTTCAGACGTATTTTCAGAACCGAAGGAATCTACTCCTAAAGCTCCAAGAGTTGACTTAAACAGAGGCTTTAATGAAACAGATATAGAAAATTTACAGGACTTAAGTTTACCACTTCCACATGCAGTATATTCTATCATTGGTGAAATACCTGAAATTCTAAAAGAGGTTACAACAAAGATAAAAAGTCTTGCACAAGAATTTAGAGAAGATCGATTATCTAAGAAGACAGATATAGAGAAAGGAATATATGAATCACAAAGGGTCACTTTAGATAAATATAAGAAAAGGTTAAAGTATATTCAGGAAAGTAAACAAGTAGTTGGTGAGGGTAAAAAGAAAAAGAAACTTGTTAAAAAGAAATGTGGAAGAGGGAGGCCTAAAACAAACTACGCTCTAGTATATAATGATGCAAATGATTTACTTCAAAAACTGGAAGAATATATTGCATCGTATCATGCTGGTAATAATGGAGTTTATAATACCATTATTACTATTTTAGATGAATTATTGAACAATAAAATTATCTGTAAGGATACCCATGATCAAATCTTGAAGAGTAATAACCTTTACTTATAGTGACCTTTGGTCACGTCTTTCCTGATTTTAAATCAGTCTGTCGAAGACAGCTAGCAACTTCGTAGCTAGTAAATACAAAATGGCAAAACTAACACTGACCAGTCATACAACCGATTTTACCACAATTCTAAATCCTCCAATATATCTTAATACAAGCAAAAGATATGAAGCAGCCTTTTTATCATTACACACCTATAATTCTGTACCAAATATTACAGAAACTAATAATAAATTTAAATACTCTACAGATAAGGGGGTTACTTGGAAAATAATCACATTTGATAAGGGTGCTTATGAATTGGCTGTAATTAATGCAAAAATAAAAGTAGCAGATCCGAATTTTGAAATTGATATTGATTATTATAAACCAACGTTTAAGACATTACTTGTTATACCTAATGAAAACTATATGGTAGATTTTGGAGTGGAAAATTCGATAGGTAGAACTTTAGGATTTACAAATGAAAAATTAGGGAGTGGTGTTCATTATTCACCAAACGTAATAGATATAGAAAAAGTAAACTCAATACTGGTACACTGTGACATTATTATTGGTACTTATGTTAATAGTTCTAGATCAAATGTTATATATAACTTTACACAAAGAGTAAGTCCAGGATATAAAGTAATAGAGAGACCAAGTCCTGAATTAATATTTCTTCCAGTTGTAGGAAGACCTGATATACAAAGTATTAGAATCTGGTTAACGGACCAAGATAATAAACCTATTGACCTAATGGGAGAAAAAATTACAATTGATATACTGATTAGAGAGGTCAGATCTTTTATATCTGTTTAAATAAGGATGTTCGTGAGAAAGAAGAATCAAATGTACACATCCAAAAGAAAAATGGTGTATGGTTCTGGCTTTGTAGATATCCTAAAAAGGATTGCTTCATATATTTTTCAAAATAAGGATTTGATTGCTAAACCAATGTTAAAGGCTGTTGGAGAAGTAGGGGGTTTGGCCCTTACAGAAGGAAGTAAAGCTTTAATTAATAAACTCTCTACTGATAAGAAGAAGGAGTTAGATCCTAATTCACAACAAATATTGGATAGATTAAGATCTGGTAGCGGTATAAAGAGATTTTAAACTAGTAAATGCAGACTGAAGTAGATAACGATGTACTTATATTACAAACTCAAGTGGAAGTTGATAACAGTATTGAAAGAAAAGATTATAAGACCTTCATTCCTCAAAGTAAAGCTGATTTTAATAACTTTGGTCATACAATTGAAATTAGAACTCCGGCTAGCGATGCTTATTATATTCCTTCTCAAAGTTACATTGAGGTAAAGGGTCAGCTAGTTAGAGCAAACGATAATAATGATGTTTATGCAGCTGATGCACAAATAGCTTTAATTAATAATGCTGTAATGTATATGTTTTCGAGTATTGAGTACAGGTTAGGGGGGCAAATAATGGAAACTTTAAATTTTCCTGGACAAACTACATCAATGTTAGGTTATCTAATTTATCCAGATGATTTTAACAGTAGTTCAGGTCTAAAACAGTGTTGGAGTAAAGATACATCTTCTAGTGCAGATAGTAACGAAATTAATGCATCTGTGGCTGCCCCTGCAGCAGGTTATAGGCCTACTAGAAATAATAATTTTAATCAGGGTTTTGATGTGCGCAGGAAACTTCTTATGAGTTCTGATCCAAGAGGAAACTTTTCATTCATTATACCTTTTTCTCACATTTTCGGATTCTCAGAATATGACAAGGTCTTATATAATATGGAGCACATTTTAAAATTCACAAGAGGTAGTGATGATTTACCAATACACAGGGCAAATGGTGTTCCTGCAGGTAAAATATTAATGAATGATATTAGATGGATTATTCCACAAGTAATACCGTCTCCAGTTAAACGAACTCAACTGTTAGAATTAGTGAAAAATAAAGCACTTATTCCATTACATTTTTCTGCAAGAAGTGATGAGCATACTACTGTAATTCAAAATGTCCGTAGCTTTAACTGGATGTTAAATAGTTCAGCAGGTGTGGAAAAACCAAGATGGATAATACTTTCATTTCAAACTGATAAGACTCGTACCCAAGAACAAAATCCTGCAATATTCGATCATGTTAATTTAAGCTCAGCTTGTGTTAAGTTGAATGGAGATAGATATCCCTAAGATTATATAGATATTGATTACGCAAAGAATGATTACGTTAAACTTTATGAAATGGCTGAAAATTTCAAGAAAGATTATTATGGAATAAATAATTTAATAGGTGGCAATCAAATAAATTTACTTAGTTACAAGGAGTTATATCCTATTATAGTATTTGATGTAAGACATCAGAGTGAACAGGTAAGATCAAATGTAATGAGCATTAGTCTAGAACTAAAATTTGAGCAACCTATACCTGCAGAAACTCATCTACATGCGATAATAATATCAGATAGATTATTTAGATTAACATCTGATGGGCAAACGCCTAGGATGGAAAGTTATTAAAAAATTTTATACTGTAAATACTGACAGTCTGTCAGATCTTTCCCGGTTTTAAAGCCGGTAAATATGTACTGCTTAAAATGTAGAGCCGTGACTGACTCAACAAATATACAAGAAAGAATTTCTAAAAATAACAGAAAAATGTTAATTGCTGTATGTACAGTATGTGGTAAGCAAAAATGTAAATTCATCGCAGGTACAAAAAGTGGGCAAGGTGTATTTAATGACGTTCTATCAAAAATCGGCAATACCGTTGGTGAATTACACTTGCCATCAAATCAAGGCGAATATGTAAATAATGGATCCTTTAATAATCAAAATAAGTATTCTTATTGCGGTCCTGGTACAAAGTATGAACAGAGGAATAGAGAAGGGTATAAGGGTATTAATGAGTTGGATAGTATGTGTAAGTTACATGATCAATTTTATACAGACAATACAGATACAGCAAGTAGAAATATTAGCGATGAAGCTTTAGCGCATAGAGCCTATGAAATTTCTAATGATCCTAAATTTGACAGTACTCAAAGAAACATGGCAAAATTGGTTAGTGTTATAATGAAGAATAAAGCAAGATTTGGGTTAGGTATAAATTCAAAAAACTTAAAGAAGGGGTCTTAACTGACCCCTTTGAGCAACTGGCTGAAGAATTACATAAACCTGTTAGAAGGAAGTTTGAAAGGAGAAAAGTAGAAGTTTATGCTGTGGATGATATTTGGGGTGCAGATTTAGTCGATATGCAGGAATGGAGTAAGGTGAATAAAGGTTATAAATACATGTTAAATGTTATTGACGTATATTCAAAATATGTATGGAGTGTACCTTTGAAAGATAAGAAAGGTGAAACAGTGACTGAAGCATTTAAAACTATAGTGAAGGATTCGGGTAGGAGACCTAGGCATATATGGGTGGATCAAGGTAAAGAATTTTATAATAAAAATATGGATCAGTGGCTACAGGAAAATAACATTAATAGATATTCTACTTATGGAGAGCATAAATCATGTGTAGTTGAACGGTTTAATAGGACGTTAAAGGAAAAGATGTGGAAAAGATTTACAGCTGAAAATACTAGAAACTGGGTTGATATGCTAAATAGGTTAATTACTGAGTATAATAATACTGTTCATAGCACTACAGGTATGACTCCAGGTAAATGTAGTAAATTAGTTGATAGCATAGATATGGTTAGGCCTACACCAGAAAAACTTAAGAAACCTAAGTTTAAAGTTGGAGATAAAGTAAGAATTAGCCGAATAAAGGGCGTCTTCGAGAAAGGATATTTACCTAATTGGTCTGAAGCTGTATATGCTATACATGAAGTAAAATTAACAAGGCCTGTAACTTATGTTTTAAAAGATACAAGGGATGAGGTATTAGAGGGTAGTTTTTATGAACAAGAATTACAAAAGACTAAGCAAGAAATATATAGAATTGAGAAAGTGTTACGAAAGAAAATAATAGATGGTGTTGAACATGGTTTAGTTAAATGGATGGGCTATAGTGATAAGTTTAATGAGTGGATACCAGTAACAAATATGTATAAGACAAATATATAGAGAAAAACTATTAGATTAGTCGCCAAATAAAAACTTCCTGGTGCAGTTGTACATGTAATGTAAACGCTTATTGATAAATTAGAAACACATGGCCCTATCATATACCGTCACCGGCTAAATTATTTACATCACATTCTATTCTATATATATATCAGCCAATGAAGTATTGAAAATTTGACATAGTTTTTCGTTTGTTTTGAAAATTTGACCTATCTTTTCGTTTGTTTAGAAAACTTGACATAGTTTATCGTAAAAGTTGACACAGTTTGCTGTAATTGGAGAATGTCTATGAATAGCAGAAAGAAGCTCGATGGAATATGTGAACGTATAGGATTAGCAATGCGAAGATTAAGGCATTGTTTGCGAAATAGTAAATACATTAATGAGCCGAATATTACAGCGACTATAAATAATATCAGAAATGTACAAGTTTTGGATGAAATTTCGCAAGCTCAAAGTGGAATCGATAGCTTAATGTGCTTAATCGAGGTTCTCAAGGAAGAACAAAAACGAAGAGACGCAGCAGCAGCCGTAGAAAGAGAAGATGAAAAACGAAACAGTAAAGAAGAGGACCGAAGAACCCGATTTGATAGACTTCGTATTAATCCATATTAATTATAGGCTTAGTATAATATAGACCTAGCTAAAATTCTGAACATTGTTTTGGTAAAGAATACTTGTCCAGACTTGCCATAAAGATCGTTACGGATGTATCGATTCGCATGACTGAAGCGTAGAATGTTTACTGTTGTCATAGTTGTTGCTATAAACAATACTCGTGATACTTCGCAGTTTCAGCAACGTTCTGCATTTATCATTTGTACTCGATTGAAATCGGACTTATCATTACGAAAGGTAAGTATATTTTGATATTAAATTTCTTTAAAGTTTTGAGTTAGTAAATTACACATCTGTTCAAGTGACTTTAATATAAGAAAGATTTTACAGGATGTAATCCTGATCCATCAAAGATGTATAAAGATATTTAATAAAAATTGAAATTATATAAAAGAAAATAATTCAGACCGTATTTTTTTATTACAGGCTGAAACTGAAATATGGAAGGAGTGCAAGATATTCATACACACAAGTGTACTTATTTTAATGAGAAGGAGGAAAAATTTCCTTGTGAGAATATCCCGATATGGGAGGCTATTCTGCAAAGAATAAACGAAGAACAACGAGCTCAAGAAGAAGCAAATAAAAAACGAGACGCAAAAATCAGTGAACTTTGCTCTTCAAATGATGAACGAGACGCAAAAATCAGTGAACTTGATCGACAAGCTGTGGAAAATAATAATAAGAGAATTCGGTTCTGTTCTCAGATGTATATGTATTTAGGTAACATGATGTCCGCAACTGCAAACTTTCGTGACGGAGCACCTGAGTGACAATGTAGAGAGGCAGTAATCATAGTTTCATTCTATATTAAAATCAAAATAATTTTAACACATTTTGAAAGACAGTAAAACACCATTGTAAAAGAGCTATATTTTACTTTATAGGTTTTAGTTAAGCATTTTAAAGGTTTTAGCTATTTTATGACCTTCAATTAGAGGATATTTGTTATTATTTCTTTCATCTACAGTAAGTGTAAATTTATCAGTAGGACTTTCAGCTAATGAATTAGTACTCATATTTCGAATTCTATATCGGAATCTTTTTCTGTAATAAGTAGAATGTCAGTGTCCCTTGACAATATACTTTGACTATGTTGAGTCTTCTGTATGCCATAAGCGAAATATCACAGTCTGCAGTGTGGCTAAATATAGTGTCTGCAATCATTTTATTGATTAATATGCAAAAGAGAATATCTATAAATATAAAAGCATCATCAAAAGATATACAGAAGAATCGTACTTATAATAGTAGTATTATAAATAAAGATAAATATATACAATGCTTGTTTAATAGTGAGATTATTAATGGTGTTAATAAGGGGTTTCGGTTTGATAAGAAAGAGATGAAAACATATGAACAGAATAAAGTAGGGTTATCTCCTTTATATACAAAAGGAGTTGTAATGGATGATGGTATCCATATTAGACCTATTGTATTCTAGAGGGTTGATATTATAAATAGATGTTGCTATAGTTTCGATACAATATAAATAATAAATATTATTATTAGTAGTATCTAATCCGGGATTACACTACTACATGGTACTTTCTGGAGCGATTTTTTATAGAGTTTTATTTAGTATTTTTGGCGAGCGAACGGGGAGAGAGCGAGACAAAAATAGTAAATAAATCGCTATAAAAAGGGGTGTCGCTCCAGAAGTACCAGGTGGTAGTGTAATCCCGGATTAGATACTACTAACATGTATGCTCTCTACTCTATCTCTCTCTCTCTCTCTCTCTCTCTCTCTCTCTATCTATCTATCTATCTATCTATCTATCTATCTATCTATCTATCTATCTATCTCTTACTCTCTGACTGTCTGTACGTGAATGTGTTAGATTTAGACTGTTTTTCCATATTGCACTTCTCTCTCTCTCTTTCTCTGTCTCTCTGTCTCTCTGTTGTTCAGTCTCTGTAAATATCTATAGTTAATTTTAATATCGTTAGGTAGTTCAGATAGATTTCCATGATCTCTTCTCGAAACAATCTTCATATGACGAAAAGGACGATAAATACTCTTACATCTTACTTAATCTCATTCTCTAGTGCTCTTCCATCAGAGTTTTTCCTCTGGTTGATCTCAATTGCGCGTATGATTCCACAGAATTCTTTCAGTATCCGCTGATGATGGATTGTATCGTGTCAAAGCACAGCCGTTTCCTCACCGATCTCAACTTATCACTAGCATTACTAAAGACGTACGTGTCAGTAAATTCTTATAACATTTCAAGCCCATGTAGTTATAAACACAAGTTAAAATTTTAGCAACATATTTCTTCTTTATACAGTATAAACTGAGTACATTATATATGTACGTTAATTATGTTTGGTGTAGCATTAATATACTGTTATAAAAGCTGATATACTGCTATAGAGGTTTTAATATAGCCTATTGTATAGGCTTGCATGCATATTTACAGTATAGATATGTGGAGCTACATTTTCATAGTGCTTCCAGTAGCATGCATGGTAAGACTTCGTATATATACGTTAGATGGCTCTTAAGGAACATGGACAGTTTTCGGTGATATATATATATATATATATATACACTATGTTTGCAAAACTCTTTGTACATATTATTTATCAAAACTATTTTGTACATATAGACTGTGAGTATGCATTGCCTAGTATTACATAGATCTAAGTGAATATATCTTTCAGAAAGCTAAAGCCAAGTTTAACGAATGATTTCGGAATCAATAAGCAGACCACGGTATCATACAATGACCTGTATCCGATGTAAGTTTTGGAATTGTTTTAACTGACACTGCCTTATAATATAGATCAATGCCTTACGATGTATGATAGTAGGCCTACATGTATCTCTAACTTGATGACTGATTTATAAATATATACTTTCATCGTTTGAAGGTATGTATTTTATGCTTATGTTGATTTTCTCTAAGAGTTAGATTTTGTAAGTTTCTATTCTCATAAATTTGATGAAACAAAGATTAATAATAATAATAATAATAAAGGTTTAATGTCCGTTTCCTCATATAAGGATGATGTCAGGGACGTTAATTACTATACAGGGGATAGGAACATAAATTACAATTGATTATAGTAGTTGAGCAGATCAAAATTTAACTATTACGTAGACATAGAGCTATAGAATAGTATCGGTAAAGAACTAATTACGAAAAATCACTAGCTTTGATATACCCATATAAGTGAAGATACGAATACTACACTCGGGGAGAAAATAGAGAAAAATGCAGAATCAATAAAACGTAACCGGAAATGAAGAGGGAGTGACAAGATGGCGTTTAGAGGGAGTGACGGCCATTTTGGTTTAACGATTATTAAACTGACATATGATCCACCAACCATGTGGCATAAATCATCATTCCATTAAATGAAAACTGTCATAACGAAAACCTATGACATACTTGGCATACTACAAGCTTACCAGGAATAACCGGAAAATCTTCAGTGTTATAAATTAATATATACAGTTATATACATGTATGGGTGACAAGTGTCTATATATATATATATATATATATATATATATATATATATATAATTGTGATTCTGTGAATAATTGTAAACTATCCTATATTAATTAATTAATTACCCGCCAAAAATCAAAAATATACTAATAAGAAAGTAATAGAATGAATGTCATTTAAAGTAGAGGCTGGTTACTCTCATCGATTAACGATTTAAGTCCTGCACAAAAGGCTATCAGCATTATCCAAATTTTAAAATAGCCTATAGCTTAAAAATAATATGGCTTCTGAGGTGGCTTCCAGTATTCGTCCTCAGTTCTCTCTTAGTCGCCTCCTGCAATACGTACAGTTTACGGTTGGTCTATTCTTCAGTTGCCTGGACACAATACGGGTCCGAGAAACTAAGTATCGAGCAATATTAAAAACTACATTTCATTGAGGAAATCTAACAAAAATGTGAAACAACTATTTTTACATTGCATTCTTTATGTAGGCCCGCTCTATCGCTTGCGGGATATTAATACTTTATACATGTTGGTAATCAAATAGATAATATTTAAACAATAATTGTTTGAATAAAATATAAAATCGAAGCTCATCAAATGATGATATACTCTTATATTTTCCCTTTACTCATATTGAGTGTGAAGGATAGACCAAAAGTTGACTGCACGGGTTGAAAAAGTCGATAAGACATTCGGTTGGTGAGGGCCTATATATGTTCCAGAAATTGCTACAAGATGTTCTAATCCTGACCATTATTAAACTGGGATTCAAGAGAAGAAGATGATGAAGTAGATGTTTTCCACGAAAGAAAGTGCAATGTACTGCACGCAAAATTAGATTCGTAAGGTTTGGTTTTCAGATCTCAGATCAGTCGTCATCAATAATTAATTAGTCTAATCTATTAATATATATTAATCTATATTAATAATCTATTAGAAGATTATTCTCAAATCCATTTAAACTTTCAAATATATTATAAAATGGCATCGGCCATGTATAAGCAAGGAAGGCAAATAAAATAACGAATATAACCTGAAGTGAATATGACAGATATAGATAAACGAAAAATATAAGAAAACCAAAGAACTAGCACAATAACTAACACTTAAGCAAGGTAACTCTCTAAACACGTGCGTAGGTCACGAGAAATTATAGACGAACATATAGTTTATTGCAGGCCTAAACAAACTCTGCAACAGAGGACATTATAAAAATTATTCGCGGTTTTTTGCTGATTCACTTCTCATTATTTATTGGAAACATTCACCGTTAAATTAATTAATAGACGGGAAAGATAATAAATCAATTTTAACTCATCAAGAGCTTTGTGATTATAGTTTCTGTTGAAGGAAGAAGCTAATATAGATATGAATCCCATTCGACTGACGTTTAATAATGAATCACTGTTTATACCCTCAGATCATTCTGTCGAGTTATTAATGATCATCAGCTGCCCAATAACTTCCGACCTGGCATGTGCCTCAGCCTTGATCCAATGTAATAGAGAATAAAGCGTGTTTACACTTCACCACAGATTAAATAGATCGCTAACGCCTCCTACGAAAGATGCGAGACAACTCAATGTTAATATCTGAACTATGGTAGAACTACTTTTTCGAACTTTAACAAAAAGTATAAAGAAAACATAAAAAAAGAAAAGTATAATGAAGAACTCAATCGCCCATCAACAAGTTGATCCGTTATCAAAAATTATTAAGCCTTAACCAAACTTTAATGTGTTGGGGAATAATATAACTTATCATGAAGTTTCTCGTTGCCTTCCTTACCGCTTGCTTAGCCACCTCCTACGACACGTAAAGTGTTCGACAGATGTATTCTCGTGTTGTGTCCATGTCCTACTTCAATGGCCCGGACACAACGCGGAATTAAAAAGTGACTCTATTCATGTAAAACGTTTTTGATACTGAGAAAAGAACGTCTAATCCAAACAGTGACGCAGTATTTGAATTTTCGCAATCATTTAAAACAGGTGAGCTTTGATGTGAAAACATGAAAACTTCTGCATGATTGTTGACATATTCATAAGAAAAGTCTGACATGGTTTCAATATAAATGTAACTTGAAATTTTCTAAAGCTTCTTCAAAATATTTCGTAATCTACTGACAGGCTGAGAATACTAATAAAATATATCATAGTGCTAAAGATGTAAGTAGGACTACGTACCTTGGACCTGCCTCAAGGTAAAACACTAAAGAGAGAGAGAGAGAGAGAGAGAGTAAAAATGATGTCTACCTTTTATATAATACTCGCATGTTTTTATATCAATTTAATAATATTTAAAACAAAATTTTATCCTAAACTCAGCAAATTACTAAGAAACCATTAACATTCAGTTCCGAAGTAGTCAATAAATAAAATATCAAAAACTCAATCACTAAATCATTAATCAATCAAACAATCAATCAGTTCACTATTCTGTCAAAATATAAACACTACGCAGCGCATTAGCTACAGAATAAATTATTTGTCAAACAAAGAAGACTATTAAATTTTATTAAACGAAAATAAAAGAAAATTTAAAACGAATGGAACGGTTTCGATATATTGTGATTGATGTGGGTCAAAGAGGATTACAGAAGGTCTATTCGTATCCCGACCCTGGTTAAACTGGGATTCTAGGGAAAATGATGATTATGATGAGAGAAGACTATTTATTAAGCATATAATTCATCCGCATCAAATCTTTCCTTTTTTCATTGCCAATCTTTTCTTCGATGTAATTTTACTCATCCATGCCCGCAAGTTATGGTAAAACTTACCCGTCGAGGACCTGCTGGGGTTAAGGGGTCTGAGTCCACCCGACCCGTTCATGTGTGGGGTCGGCGGGGTCGACATCATTGTGGGCATGGGGGAGAAGTCGTACCCGTAGCCGGGTCTCCTCCCTTCTCGCCTGTTCCCGTCGATGGCGGACTGTAGTTCAGCGAGAGAACTCAACTTGAGCTTCTCGCATTCGTACGGGTACAGGTACTTCATGTACCTGAGCAGTGAATGAAATACAATGAAATACAAGGAAATACAATGAAATGTAATTAAATACAATGAAATACAAGGAAATACAATGAAATGTAATTAGATGTAACAAAATGCAATCAAATACTATGAAATGCAATGAAACTCAATTTAATGCAATGATATACTGTGTAATGCAATTACATGCAATGAAATGCAATCAGATATAGTGAAATGAAATAAAATACAACAAAATGCACTCAAATACAATGAACTACAATCAGATATAATGAAATGCGATCAAATACTATAAAATACAATCGAATATAATGCAATGCAATGAAATACATTTATAGAATGAAATATTATGAAATGCAATTAAATACAATGAAATGCAATCAAATACGATTAAATGCATTCTAATACTATTAGATGCAATTAAATGCAATAAAATACCATGATATGCAATTAAATGTAGTGATATACAATCAAATACAATGAAATGCATTCAAATAAAATGCACATTATTCAGTGTTTATTATTAGCTTCTTTAAATCTT